>JAHHZJ010003679.1:0-7500 GCA_021437245.1 Aegilops speltoides
TGTTGTTGCTGTTGTTGTTGTTGTTGTTGTTGTTGTTGTTGTTGTTGTTGTTGTTGTTGTTGTTGTTGTTGTTGTTGTTGTTGTTGTTGTTGTTGTTGAAGGAAATATGCCCTAGAGGCAATAATAAAGTTATTATTTATTTCCTTATTTCATGATAAATGTTTATCATTCATGCTAGAATTGTATTAAGGAAACATGATACATGTGTGAATGCATAGACAAAACCACATGTCACTAGTATGCCTCTACTAGACTAGCTTGTTAATCAAAGATGGTTGTGTTTCGACCATGAACAAGGGGTTGTTATTTGATTAACAAGGTCACATCATTAGTAGAATGATCGATTGACATGACCCATTCCTTAGCTTAGCACCACGATCGTTTAGTATGTTGCTCTTTGCTTTTATCCATGACATATACATGTTCTGTAACTATGAGATTATGCAACTCCCGTTTACGGAGGAACACTTTGGGTGCTACCAAGCGTCCTGGCGTAGCTGGGTGATTATAAAAAGTACTACGGTGTCTCCAAAAGCGGATGTTGGGTTGGCGTATTTTGAGATTAGGTTTTGTCCTCCGATTGTGAGAGGTATCTCTGGGCCCTCTCGGTAATGCACATCACTTAAGCCTTGCAAGCACTACAACTAATGAGTTAGTTGTGAGATGATGTATTACGGAGCAGTAAAGAGACTTGCGTGCGAGATTGAACTAGGTATTGGATCTGAGCGATGAATCTCGGGCGAGTAACTTTATACCGATGACAAAGGAACAACGTATGTTGTTATCTTGATCGGCCGACAAAGATCTTCGTAGAATATGTAGGAACCAATATGGGCATCGAGGTCCATTGTTGGTTATTGACCGTGAATAGTTCTAGGTCATGTCTACATTGTTCTCGAACAAGTAGGTCCACTGCAGCAAGGTTTCGATGGCGGTTATTATGAGTTTATGTATTTTGATGTGCCGAAGGAGTTGGTCCGGATGTGATCACGGACATGACGAGGAGTCTCGAAATGGTCGAGACATAAAGATTGATATATTGAAGCCTATGTTTGGAGTTGAATGGTTAGAGGCGGCGAGGAATTCTGGAATCTTAGGGAGGTTCGGAACCCCGGGAGGTAAATGGGCCATAGTGGGCCTTAGTGGAAAAAAGAAGGGCTGCCCTAGATGGGCTGCGCCTCCCCTTCCCTAGTCCTATTAGGACTAGGAGGTGCGACCCCCTCCTCCTCTTTTCCCCTCAGGGAATCCTAATTGGAATAGGATTGGAGGGAGTCCTACTCGGAAGGAGTAGGACTCCTCCTGCGCCTCCCTCTCTCTGGCGGCCCCTCCCCTTGGCTCCTTTATATCTTGAGGTGAGGCACCCCAAGACACACAAGTTGATCGTGAGATCGTTCCTTAGCCGTGTCGGTGCCCCCTCCACCATATTCCACCTCGGTTATCTGTCATGAAGCTTAAGCGAAACCTGGCAGTGAAACATCAAGATCGTCCTGCGCCGTCGTCTTGTGAAACTCTCCCTCGACACTCGGCTGGATCGAGTCTGAGGGCGTCATCGGCTGTCGTGTGTCAAGAACTTCGGGCGTCAGATGCTTGGCGCCGGGATCGGTCGGATCGCGAGGAAGCGTCGACTACTTCCTCTACATTGTGATCGCTTCGCCGGGTCTACAAGGGTATGTGGACAATACTCTCCCTCTCGTTGCTATACATCACCATGATCTTGCGTGTGCGTAGGAAAATTTTGAAATTACTCGTTCCCCAGCGGTGGCATCGAGCCTAGGTTTTTCTATGGTTTGATGTTTTGCAGAGTAGAACACAAGTGAGTTGTGGGCGATACAAGTCATACTACCTACCGACATGTCATACTTTGGTTCAGCGGTATTGTGAGATGAAGCGGCCCGGACCGACATTCTGGCGTGCGCTTCTGCGAGGCTGGTTTCACCGCCCACGAGCTTTTCGTTGCTTAAAGGTGGTTGGTGGGTGTCTGTCTCTCTCACTTTAGTTGAACCGAGTGTGGCTACTCGCCGGTCCTTGAGAAGGTTAAAAGCGAGTCTATTTGGTGAAATATCGTTGTGGTTTTGATGCGTGGGTGAGGCGGTTCTTGCTTAAGCCCGTAGCAGCCACGTAAAATTTGCAACAACAAAGTAGAGGGCGTCTAACTTGTTTTGCGGGGCATGTTGTGATGTGATATGGTCAGAGCGTGATGCTATATTTTATTGTATGAGATGATCATGTTTTGTAACGAAGTTATCGACAATGGCGAGAGCCATATGGTTGTCGCTTTATTGTATGCAATGCAATGCATACTGTAATGCTTTACTTTATCACTAAGCGGTAGCGATAATCGTAATGCATAAGTTTGGCAAGGCGACAGCGATGCTGCGATGGAGATCAAGGTGTCGCGCCGGTGGCGATGGTGATCATGGTGGTGCTGACAAGATGGAATCATGAAGCACAAGATGATGATGACCATATCATATCACTTATATTGATTTGCATGTGATGTTTATCCTTTTATGCATCTTATCTTGCTTTGATTGGCGGTAGCATTATAAGATGATCTCTCACTAAATTATCAAGAAGTGTTCTCCCGGTATGCACAGTTGCCAAAGTTCGTCGTGCCCGGACACCCGTGATGATCGGGTGTGATAAGCTCTCGTCCATCTAGCGGGTGCAAGCCAGTTTTGCCTTGAGAATACTCGGGTTATACTTGGCGAGCCTAGCATATGCGGATATGGCCTCGGAACACGGAACCGAAAGGTCGGCGTGAATCATATAGTAGATATGATCAACATAAGATGTTCACCATTGAAAACTTCTCCATTTCACGTGATGATCGGTTATGGTTTAGTTGATTTGGATCACGTGATCACTTGGATGACTAGAGATGTCTTTCTAAGTGGGAGTTCTTAAGTAATATGATTAATTGAACTTAAATTTATCATGAACTTAGTACTGATAGTATTTTGCATATTATGTTGGAGATCAATAGCTCGCGTTGTTGCTTTCATATGTTTGTTTTGATATGTTCCTAGAAAATTATGTTGAAAAAGTTAGTAGCAATAATGCGGATTCGATCCGTGATCGAGGTTTATCCTCATTCTTTGCTGAAGAATTATGTCCTTAATGCACGCTAGGTAGCGGACCTATTGCGATAGCGGATCACGAGCGTTATGAACATGTGGCTAGCTCAATATGATGACTACTTGATAGTTTTGTGCACCATGCTTTATGGCTTAGAATCGGGACTTCAAAGATGTTTTGAACATCATGGACCATATGAGATGTTCGAGAAATGAAGTTAATATTTCAAGCAAATACCGAGTTGAGAGATATGAAATCTTCAACAAGTTCTATAGCTAAAAGATGGAGAGAATCGCTCAACTAGTGAGCATGTGCTCGGATTATGCAGGTACTTCAATCGCTTGAATCAAGTGGGAGTTAATCTTCGAGATAAGATAGTGATTGTGAGAATTCTCTAGACACCATCACCAAGTTAGTAGAACTTCGTGATGAACTATAGTATGCAAGGGATGGCGAAAATGATTCCCGAGCTCTTACGTGATGTTGAAATCGAAGGTAGAAATCAGAAAGAGCATCAAGTGTTGATGGTTGACAAGATCACTAGTTTCAAGAAAGGGCAAAGGGAAAGATGAAGGGAACTTCAAGAAGAGCGGCAAGCAAGTTGCTGCTCAAGTGAAGAAGCCCAAATGCGGACCTAAGCACGAGACTAAGTGCTTCTCTTGCAAAGGGACTGGTCCTTTGAGCGAACTACCCCAAGTATTTGGCGGATAAGAAGGATGGCAAAGTAAACAAAAGTATATTTGATATACATGTTATTGATGTGTACTTTACTAGTGTTTATAGCAACCCCTCGGTATTTGATCTGGTTGGTTGCTAAGAGTAGTAACTTTCGAAGCAGGAGTTGCGAGAATAAGCGAAACTAGTTAAGGGTAAAGTGACGATGTGTGTTGAAAGTAGTTTCAAGATTGATATGATCATCATCGCACACTCCTATACTTTCGGGATTAGTGTTGAACCTAAATAAATGTTATTGGTGTTTCGTTGAGCATGAATATGATTTGATCATGTTTATTGCAATCGGTTATTCATTTAAGTAAGAGAATAAAGCTGTTGTTACTGTTTACATGAATAAAACCTTATATGGTTACACACCCAATGAAAATGGTTCATTGGATCTCGATCGTAGTGATACACATATTCATAATATTGAAAACCAAAAGATGCAAAGTTAATAATGATAGTGCAACTTATTTGTGTACTTGCCGTTTAGGTCATATTGGTGTAAAGAAGAAACTCCATGCTAATGGGATTTTGGAATCACTTGATTATGAATCACTTGATGCTTGCGAACCATGCCTTTTGGGTAAGATGACTAAAACACGTTCTCGGAACAATGGGCGAGACAGCAGATTTGTTGGAAATCATACATCTTGATGTATGTCGTCAGATGAATATTAAGGCTCGCGACAAGTATCATTATTTTCGACCTTCACAGTTGATTTAAGCGAGATATGGGTATATCTACTTGATGAAACATAAGTGCGAAATAGTTGAAAGGTTCAAAAGAATTTGAGTGAAGTGGAAAAATCATCGTGACAAGAAAATAAGGTTTCTCTGATCGATCATGAGAGACAAATATTTGATTCTGAGTTTGGTCTTCAATTAAAACAATGTGGAATAGTTTCACAAATTCATGCCACGGAACACCACATCTTAATGGTGTGTCGAGCGTCATAACCGTACTTTATTGGATATAGTACAATCTATGATGTTTCTTACCGAGTTACCAATATCGTTTTGGGATCATGCATTAGAAACGGCTGCATTCACGTTAAATAGGGCACCATCTAAATTCGTTGAGGCGACACTTTATGAACTATGGTTTAGCAAGAAACCAAAGTTGTCGTTTCTTAAAGTTTGGGGCTGCGATGCTTATGTGAAAAAGTTTCATCTGATAAGCTCAAACCCAAATCGGAGATGTCGTCTTCATAGAATACCCAAAGGAAATTGTTGGGTACACCTTCTATCACAGATCCTAAAACAAGATTTTCGTTTGCTGAAAATGGATCCTTTCTAGAGAAGGTTTCTCTCGAAAGAAGTGAGTGGGAGGAAAGTGGAACTTGATGAGGTAATAGTACCTTCTCCCTTACTTGAAAGTAGTTAAATCATGAAACGGTTTACGAGACACCTACACCAAGTAGTGAGGAAGTTAATGATGTTGATCATGAAACTTGAGATCAAGTTCTACTGCGAACCTCGTAGATCGACGAGTAAGATCCGCACGGTGAATGCGGTAATCACTGTTACGGAAATCATGCTACTAGATCATGATGAACCTACGAACTATGAAGAAGCGATGGTGAGCCAGATTCATAAAGTGGCTTGAGGCCATGAAATCGAGATGAGATCCATGTATGAGAACAAAGTGTGGACTTTGGTGGCGTTGCCCAATGATCGGCAAGCCATAGAAAATAAATGGATCTTCAAGAGGAAGGCAGAATGACGATAGTAGTGTTACTATCTACAAAGCTCGACTTATGCATAAAAGGTTTTGACAAGTTCAAGGTGTTGACTACAATGAGTTTTCTCAAGCGTAGCGATGCTTAAATCTGTCAGAATCATGTTAGCAATTGCCACAATTTATGAAATTTGGCAAATGGATGTAAAAACTGCATTCTGAATGGGTTTTAGGAGGAAGAGTTGTATATGATGCAACGAAGGTTTTATCGATCCAAAGGGAGCTAACAAAGTGTGCAAGCTCGGCGATCCATCTATGGGTGGTGCAAGCATCTCGGAATTGGAATATCGCTTTGATGAGTTGATCAAAGCATATAGTTTTATCTGAGACTTACGGTGAAGCTTTGTATTTCTTGAAAAGTGAGTGGGAGCACTCTGACATTTACGATAAGTATATGTGAATGACATATTGTAGATCGGAAATAATGTATAATTATTCTACAAAGCATAAAGGAGTGTTTTAAAGGAAGTTTTTCAAAAGGACCTCGGTGAAGCTGCTTACATATTGAGCATCAAGATCTATAGAGATAGATCAAGGCGCTTGATAAGTTTTTCAATGAAGTACATACCTTGACAAGATTTTGAAGTAGTTCAAAATGGAGCAGTCAAAGAAAGAGTTCTTGCACGTGTTACAAGGTGTGAAATTGAGTAAGACTCAAAACCCGACCACGGCGAGAAGATAGGAAGAGAATGAAAGTCATTCCCTATGCCTTGGCCATAGGTTCTATAAAGTATGCCATCTTGTGTACCGGATCTATTGTATACCCTGCCTTTGAGTTTGGCAAGGGGTACAATAGTGATCTAGGAAGTAGATCCTTTGGACGGTCAAAATTATCCTTAGAGGTAAGGATATATTTCTCGATTATGGAGGTGACAAAAGGGGTTAAATCGTAAAGGGTTACGTCGATGCAAGTTTTGACACCGATCTGGGCGACTCTAAGTCTCTATCTAGATACATATTGAAAGTGGGAGCAATTAGCTAGAGTAGCTCGTGCGAGCATTGTAGACATAGAAAATTGCAAAATACATAGCGGATCTGAATATGAAAGACCCGTTGACTAAGATTCTCTCACAAGCAAAACATGATCACACCTTAGTACTCTTTGGGTGTTAATCACATAGCGATGTGAACTAGATTCTGAATCTAGTAAACCCTTTGGGTGTTGGTCACATAAAGATGTGAACTATGGGTGTTATCACATGATGATGTGAACTATCGATGTTAATCACATGGTGATGTGATCTAGATTATTGACTCTAGTGCAAGTGGGGGCTGAAGGAAATATGCCTAGAGGCAATAATAAAGTTATTATTTATTTCCTTATTTCATGATAAATGTTTATCATTCATGCTAGAATTGTATTAGCAGGAAACATGATACATGTGTGAATGCATAGACAAAACCACATGTCACTAGTATGCCTCTACTAGACTAGCTTGTTAATCAAAGATGGTTGTGTTCACGACCATGAACAAGGGGTTGTTATTTGATTAACAAGGTCACATCATTAGTAGAATGATCGATTGACATGACCCATTCCTTAGCTTAGCACACGATCGTTTAGTATGTTGCTCTTGCTTTTATCCATGACATATACATGTTCTGTAACTATGAGATTATGCAACTCCGTTTGGGAGAACACTTTGGGTGCTACCAAGCGTCTGGCATGCTTGGGTGATTATAAAAAGTACTACGGTGTCTCCAAAAGCGAGATGTTGGGTTGGCGTATTTGAGATTAGGTTTTGTCACTCCGATTGTGGAGAGGTATCTCTGGGCCCTCTCGGTAATGCACATCACTTAAGCCTTGCAAGCACTACAACTAATGAGTTAGTTGTGAGATGATGTATTGCGGAGCAGTAAAGAGACTTGCGTGCGAGATTGAACTAGGTATTGGATACCAAGCGATCGAATCTCGGGCAAGTAACATATACCGATGACAAAGGAACAACGTATGTTGTTATCTT
>JAHHZJ010003679.1:10000-12500 GCA_021437245.1 Aegilops speltoides
TTATTCTTTATTATTTATTATTTATTGTTGTTGTTGTTGTTGTTGTTTTGTTATTGTTATTTTTTTGTTGTTATTTGTTATTGTTGTTGTTATTCTTGTTGTTGTTATTGTTTGTTATTATTTGTTGTTGTTATTGTTGTTGTTGTTTGTTATTTGTTGTTGTTGTTATTTGTTGTTGTTATTGTTATTGTTTTGTTGTTATTTGTTGTTATTGTTTTGTTGTTGTTGTTATTTATTGTTGTTGTTATTTATTTATTTATTTTATTTATTTTGTTGTTGTTGTTGTTGTTGTTGTTGTTGTTATTGTTATTCTTTGTTGTTATTGTTTTATTATTTTGTTGTTGTTTTGTTATTTTATTTATTGTTTATTTGTTGTTGTTGTTGTTGTTTTGTTATTGTTATTTGTTGTTGTTATTGTTATTGTTGTTGTTGTTGTTGTTTATTTGTTGTTGTTGTTGTTTTGTTATTTTGTTGTTGTTTTGTTGTTATTTGTTTTGTTTATTTTGTTGTTGTTGTTATTGTTTTGTTGTTATTGTTGTTGTTATTTGTTGTTGTTGTTGTTATTGTTGTTATTTTTGTTATTTTTGTTATTCTTGTTATTTGTTATTTTATTTTTTGTTGTTGTTTTGTTGTTGTTGTTGTTGTTGTTGTTATTTTGTTGTTTTGTTGTTGTTGTTGTTGTTGTTGTTGTTGTTGTTATTTGTTGTTGTTGTTGTTGTTGTTGTTGTTGTTATTTTTTGTTGTTGTTGTTGTTGTTGTTGTTGTTGTTTATTTATTGTTGTTATTTTGTTATTTATTGTTGTTGTTGTTGTTGTTATTTATTTATTGTTATTTATTGTTGTTATTTATTGTTGTTGTTGTTGTTGTTGTTGTTATTTTGTTGTTGTTGTTGTTGTTTGTTATTTATTGTTATTGTTATTGTTGTTTTGTTGTTATTTATTATTTGTTGTTGTTGTTATTTTTTGTTGTTGTTATTTTGTTATTGTTGTTGTTTTTGTTATTCTTATTTATTTGTTATTGTTATTTTATTGTTATTTATTGTTTTATTTATTTGTTGTTGTTGTTATTTGTTGTTATTTGTTGTTGTTGTTGTTGTTGTTGTTTTTTGTTTTATTTGTTTTCTTTATATTTATTGTTGTTGTTCTTTATTTGTTGTTGTTATTTTTGTTGTTATTTGTTGTTGTTGTTGTTGTTGTTGTTGTTGTTGTTTATTTGTTGTTATTTGTTGTTGTTGTTGTTGTTGTTGTTATTTATTTTGTTATTTATTTGTTGTTGTTGTTATTTATTGTTATTTATTGTTATTTGTTGTTATTGTTATTTATTATTTGTTATTTATTGTTATTGTTATTGTGTTGTTGTTGTTGTTATTTATTATTTGTTTTGTTGTTGTTATTTGTTATTTGTTATGTTATTTGTTTGTTTATTGTTGTTGTTATTGTTGTTGTTTGTTGTTTTGTTGTTGTTGTTGTTGTGTTGTTGTTGTTGTTGTTGTTGTTGTTATTTATTTATTTGTTGTTGTTATTCTTTGTTGTTGTTGTTATTGTTATTTGTTGTTGTTGTTATTTATTTTTGTTGTTATTTGTTATTTATTTCTTTGTTGTTATTGTTTATTGTTGTTATTTGTTGTTGTTGTTGTTGTTATTTTTGTTATTTTATTATTTATTTATTGTTATTGTTGTTATTTGTTTTATTGTTTGTTGTTGTTGTTGTTGTTATTCTTGTTATTGTTGTTGTTATTCTTTATTATTGTTGTTATTCTTTATTATTCTTTGTTTTATTGTTGTTGTTATTGTTGTTGTTATTGTTATTATTTATTTATTGTTGTTGTTGTTGTTGTTGTTGTTGTTGTTGTTGTTGTTTATTATTTGTTGTTATTGTTGTTGTTATTTGTTCTTTGTTGTTCTTTGTTGTTGTTGTTGTTATTGTTGTTGTTATTTATTTATTTATTTCTTTTTGTTGTTATTATTATTGTTGTATTTATTTGTTATTTTGTTGTTTTGTTGTTGTTGTTATTTGTTGTTGTTTATTGTTGTTGTTATTTGTTGTTGTTTTGTTGTTATTGTTTTGTTATTTTTGTTATTCTTTATTCTTTATTATTATTGTTGTTTATTGTTGTTATTGTTGTTATTGTTGTTGTTATTTATTGTTGTTGTTGTTGTTGTTGTTGTTGTTGTTGTTGTTGTTATTTATTATTCTTTGTTATTCTTTGTTCTTTTTGTTGTTTTTTTTGTTATTCTTTATTATTTTGTTATTTGTTGTTGTTGTTGTTGTTGTTGTTGTTGTTATTCTTGTTTTATTGTTATTGTTGTTGTTGTTATTCTTTGTTGTTGTTGTTATTTATTTATTGTTGTTGTTATTGTTGTTATTTGTTGTTATTTATTTGTTGTTGTTGTTGTTGTTGTTGTTGTTGTTATTGTTGTTTTGTTGTTGTTGTTGTTGTTATTGTTATTCTTTGTTATTGTTTTGTTGTTATTTATTTTGTATTTGTTTTGTTGTTATT
>JAHHZJ010003679.1:17500-40667 GCA_021437245.1 Aegilops speltoides
ATAGTGTAAACAGACCGCCTACCAAATTTAAATCGCATTGGAGTTCGTTAATAGCCCAACCATTAAACCTACATCCATAATATAAGCGGTCTATCGTCGGACGTTTTGGTCTCGAGAAGAAGCGGTTGTCGAGCTGCACTTCCCTTCTCTCCCCTCATTAAGTCTCTCTCTCACAGCCCACCTAGGCCCTCTACCTCTCCTCGCATCCAGGAACCGCCCGTCGCGATCGGAGGTCAAAAACCTAGACCAAACCCTAGCCAAAAGCGCTATATAAAACCCTCCTCCTTCCATTTTGGGCAGCCTACCCTTTCCTAACCCGGCGCAGCCAATCCCCTCCTCCTCGGGATCTCCGCGCCTCCCACCTCCATTTCGCGCCACCGCTCGGCCGCCACTTGGCGCCGCCATCTGCCATGCCCGGACCAACGGCGGCCGCGCCACCTCACCCCGGCGTCGGCCGGCCAATCCGGCGCCACCTCGCGCCCAGCGCCTCGGCAAGCCGCAGCCCGCCCGAGCCAGCAGCTTGCGCGCAAGCCCCGCCGAGGCCCGACCGCGTTGCCTCTGCTCCCTCGCCCGTCGGTTGAAGGCGAGCTCCTCTGCCTTGCGCCGCCCGACCACCGCCGTTCACCTCGCGCGGCAACCTCCTCCGTGCCCAGTCGGCGTCGCCGCCGCCCCTTTCTCCTTCTCCTCCTTCTCCCTCTTACCTCTGCGGCCCTTTCTCCCCCGAGAACCCACCATGGCGCGATCCCTCGAGCTTCGCCGTTATGCGCCTCCGTCATGGGAATGGAGAGGTAGCCACCGGATCCGACCTCGGCGCCGTTCCGGCCCCCCTCGTCGTCCTCGCTTTCGCCCGCCGTCGCTTTGCTTTCGCTGGGAACACCGGCGCTGCCCCGCTCCCTCGTCGATTGGATCGGGAGGTGCCCGACCCCGCGCCCGCCGACCCGTAGGCCCCATGTCCAGATCCCGTGGCCCAGCCCAGCTCCGACCGGCCCAAGCCGATCTGCCACCTCCCCCGCGACCTGGGCTGAGCCCAATGGTGAGCGCCCCGCTAAGCCCCGCCCCGCTCGCATCTTAGTTATATTGCGCCAGCATGTTTTTTTCCTGAAAAATGCCAGTCCCGAAATATTTGACATAAACATGCCATGTTCATGCCATCACATCTCTACATCCGTAGCACCGTTTCGTGCGTATAATATGTCAAATTGTTCGTCTCGACGAGTACTTCATTTCATTCCATTGCATCATTTTCATTTAAGCTCATCTTGATGCCCGAAATGATGTTGGAAGAGTGCATGTTGATGTTGTCTGCTAAAAGCTGTTATAACTTCTTTGTTTTATCATTTTGCCATGTTTGATGTGTGCATCCTATGAGGTTGAGTTCTACATGTATGTTGATCTATGCCATGCCATCTTTCCAGGGGTGCCAACCATGTATTTTTGTGACTTGTGTGTTGAGTGTATCAAGCTTGCTAAGTAGGGTAATTCGATTCTTTGTTTTCTGACAGATTCTGTTATATTTTGTTGCTATGTTAACATGCTTCTACTAATCATTCTATGCATAATCTGGAGATGCTCTATAAACATGTTTTGATCTACATGTCATGCTCTATTCATTCATGCCCTTGGTTGCAATTATGACCTGCTGGAACATGTTGTAATCTTGCTCTAAAGTTGCTTGAAAATGTTGCTGTCAACCTGTTAACATGAAGTTCAATGTTTCCATGATTGTTTCCTAGTGATCCATGCACCCTATGACCTTGCTCTTGACATGCTTAGCTTTATAAATATGCCTTCTTACTGTTGGTTGCCTTGCCATGCCATGTATTGCTCTGTGGTGAGTGGTTCAAGCTCACCAACATGCCTACTTATTGTTGTTCTGCCATGTTTGAATCGTAATATAACTTGCCATGTTTACATGGGTGCCATCATATTTTTGATCCTTTTTGGCTTATAGTTGATAAGGGACTTTTGATCTATGCAATTAGTAGATTCATGCCATGCCTTTGTTTGCCATGATATGTTCTGTAACATGTTGTTTGATAGCTCTAAACATTGTAACTGATGTTATTTACGCTAAAATCTGAAGCTGTTATTATTTGCAATATCTCCATGTGTTTTTGAGCATGTTCTAGTTGTTTCTGGAGATAGCTCAGTGTTCATGTTTTGTTATGCTTTACGTGTACTTCATGCCCATGCCTTTTGTTATTATGTTGGGGTGATGTAGCATGTTGTTTTGATGCTTGTAAGATGCCTAGTTGTTGTTATGGACAGATTGTTGCTATGACTTGTATAGTGTGTGTGTGTTGCACCGTTGCTCCGTTTTGAGTGTGCTCTATATGAAACTTGCTTGATTTTGAATGTAGCTTCATATTTTCATGTTGCATCTTTGTTTTGGTGTGTTTGCTTGATGTTTGGGTGCATTTTGCATCAATGCCGTGTTTAACTTGTTTTGCTCATATCTTCTAGGCCGTAGCTCCGAATCTAATGAACTTTATATGTAACTTGACTAGAATTTCGTGTAGATCATCTTGGTGATCTTTAACTTGCTGTTTAACAACTTGAACATAAGGTTTATTCAGTTCTGGACCAATTTCGAAACATGCATATGAGGACTTACCGGAGTTGTTATATGTTGTTTCCGGCCTCATTTAAACTTGCCTTGATGTGTTATTCTTGTTTGCATCATCTCTTGCCATCAGTATCTTCATGTAGCCTTGTCATGCATCATGCTTGTTGTGCATCATGTCTTGTTCATGTGTGGTGTGTTTACCTAGTTGTGTGCTTCTTGTTAGTTCCTGTTTCGTTGCGATCGTGAGGATTCGTTCATCTACGGTTGGTTCAGCTTCATCCGTTCGTCTTCTTCATGGACTCTTTCTTCTTCCTTGCGGGATTTGAGGCAAGATGACGCTTCTACTGGATCTCACTACTATCATTGCTATGCTAGTTGCTTCGTTCTATCGCTATCTTTGCGCTACCTATTACTGTTTATCAAGCCATCCCATATTGCCATGAACCTCTAACCTTTGACACCTTTCCTATGCAAACCGTTGTTTGGCTATGTTACCGCTTTGCTCAGCCCTTCTTATAACGTTGCTAGTTGCAGGTGAAGTTGAAGATTTCTCCATGGTGGTCAGGGTTTTGTTGGGATATCACAATATATCTTATTTAATTAATGCATCTATATATTTGGTAAAGGGTGGAAGGCTCGGCCTTATGCCTGGTGTTTTGTTCCACTCTTGCAGCCCTAGTTTCCGTCATACCGATGTTATGTTCCCGGATTTTGCGTTCCTAATGCGGTCGGGTGATTTATGGGACCCCTGACAGTTCGCTTTGAATAAAACTTGTCGGCAAAGGCCCAACCTTGGTTTTACCATTTGCCTCACCACCACCTACTTTTCCTTGGGAGTAATGCTTAAGGGCATCTTTAATATAGCCCCGGGCCAATGCTTGTCTAAGTGTTGGTCCAAACTAGTGCACCGTCTTGGGACCATTCCTTAGCAACTTGGATTCGTGTCGGTACATGCGCTTCGCTTATCGGTGTTGCCACGAGCGAGATATGTGCAGCTCCTATCGAGATGTCGGCGCATCGAGGCGGCTTTCTTTGGTCTTGTTTTACCATTGTCGAAATGTCTTGTAAGCGGGATTCGAGGCTGATCGGGTCTTCTGGGAGAAGGTCTATTCCTTCGTTGATCGCGAGAGCTTGTCATGGGCTAAGTTGGGACACCTGCGGTATAAACTTTCGAAGCCGTGCAGCGGTTATGTGGCGAGATAGGAATTTGTTAATGTCGGTTGTAGATAACTTGACACGGATCTGAACTAAAATGCATCAACAAGTGTGTGTAGCCGTGATGGTCTCTTCTCGGTGGAGTCAGGAAGTGAACACGGTTTACGTGTTATGATTGATGTAAGTAGGTGTTGGGATCACCTCTTGATCATTGCTAGCTTCACGACCGTTCAGCTTGCTCTCTTCTCGCTCTTATTTGCGTTGGTTAGCCACCATACTTGCTTAGTCGCTCTTTGCAACCTCACCACTTTACCCTTCCTTTCCCATTAATCTTTGCTAGTCTTGATACCCATGGTAATGGGATTCTTTGAGTCCTCGTGGCTCCTGATTACTACTACGACGATTGCAGTGCGAGCTTATCACGATGATCATGGCCGAGAGCGATGCTTGCTTGCTTTGAGTTGTTCTTACGCTTCTTGATCGGAGGATAGGTTCGGTCGGCAGCACTGGTCTAGCAGTGGATATTATTTGAGTTTCTGTTTATGATTCATCCGTAGTCGGATGTTGTTCTTGTATGTGGTATTGTTGTATTCATGTGACATTGTATGTATTGTATGTATCCTGTAGGATCGAAAGTATGTCTAGAGGGGGGGGTGATTAGACTACTTGACAATATAAAAGTTTAGCCTTTTGATTAGGACAAGTTTTAGCAAGTTCACAATGATGATCAAGTCAAGTATCACCCTACATGCAATTCTAGAGTATTTGCAGGAAAGTAAATTGCACATGTAGTAAAGAGAGGTGGAGAAGAGCAAATGCAATTTGGAACACGGAGATTTTTCTCGTGGTTCCGATAGGTGGTGCTATCGTCAATCACGTTGATGGAGACTTCAACCCACGGAGGTAGCGGCTGCGAGAGTCCACGGAGGCTCCACCCACGAAGGGTCCACGAAGAAGCAACCTTGTCTATGCCATCATGGCATCGCCCACGGAGGACTAGCCTTACTCGGGGTAGATCTTACAAAGTAGGCGATCTCCTTGCCCTTACAAACTTCTTGGTTCAACTCCACATCTTGCGGAGGCTCCCAGCGACACCTAACCAATCTAGGAGGCACCACCCTCCAAAAGGTAATAGATGGTGTTGGTGATGATGAACTCCTTGCTCTTGTGCTTCAAATGATAATCTCCCCAACACTCAACTCTCCTCCTTGATTTGGCTGTGGTGGAAGAAGGATTGAGTGGAAAGCAACTTGGGAAGGCTAGAAATCAAGTTTCATATGGTGGGAGTGGAGCAACTTGATCTCAACACAAGGGTAGGTAGTTTTCTTCTCGAAATGTAAGGTAGGGTGGTAGTTCTTTCGATGGCTCTCTCCACGAATGAAGAGGAGGTGGAGGGGTATTTATAGCCTCCACAAAATCCAACCGTTACACACATTTGACCAATCTCGGTCGGACCGAAGTTGACAACTCGGTGAGACCGAAAGTTCAAATCTGTGAGCGTTGGGATTTTGGTGGGACGAAAATACAATCTCGGTGAGTCCGATTCTTCCAAAGACTAGGGTTTGCCAATCTCGGTGGGACCGACTTTATCATCTCGGTGACACCGATATGATGACGAAGATTCTGAAGCTTGGCAACACTAGTTTCGGTGAGACCGAGTTTGGAATCGGAAAAACCCGAAATTACTAGGGTTTGGCTATATGGTGAGGTGGTTCATCTCGGTGTGGTGAGTTTATGGAATCGGTGGGACCGAGATTACTTATGAGTGTATGTTGGAATGAAAGATTGCTGATGGTTTGGGAGATAGATCACTAAGCACTTTGAGCAACGGATCATTATCATAACCTCATCCCTTTTAATAGTATTGGCTTTCCTATAGACTCAATGTGATCTTGGATCACTAAACCAAAAATAAGTCTTGAGCTTTTGCCAATGCTTTCCTTAGCATTTGAGGTCCACTTCTTGATCATTGCCATACCCATATCCTTGAACTTTCTGAAATGATTCTCAAGAAACTATTAGTTCAATGATATATATGTTGTTATTAATTACCAAAACCACCGAGGGATTAGTTGCACTTTCAATCTCCCCTTTTTGGTAATTGATGACAACATATAGATCAACTTCGACAAATGATATAATCAATGAATAATATAAATAAGCTTTGAGGCGTATGTGATAACAAAGCTCCCCTAAATTTGTGCATTATTTAAGATTTGCGTTTGAATGCAAATGCACAATCGATTAGGATCATGGGTCACTCTTCCATGTCACATACATCTTGGTGGAGTGCACAAAATGATAAGAATGAATAGCATGCACCCAATCACCAAGACATGAGTAAATGATCATACAAGATATGAATAGCATATGATAAGCATTAAGCACACATTAAGGCATAGTCGATCAAGCACTCATCAAAGTAGAACAAGCGTAGTATCAAACACACGGAATGTCTCGAAAAACTCAAAAGTATCTCAAAGAAACGCAAATGAGCGAAAAGAGCAAAAGCGAGCACTCTCTCTCTCGAAGTCCTATGATCTATACAATTTCTCCCCTTTGGCAACAAGTTACCAAAAGTTGAAAGGTATAGAGCTAAGCGTCACTAGGGACTCTTTGGCGGCTCTATGCAGGTTGATGGAGTTGAGATAGCTGCATCTGCAAAGGCTTGGTGATGTCTGTGGGTGGAGGTGGTGGTCACTTGGTGGGCTGGGCAGATGGGCTGTGGGAGAGTCTTGAGGCTGTAACCACAGGTGTGCATCCTTTGGAATAGCAGCTGATCTGGGTCTTGTAGGCAAGGCAGGCTGCTCATAATCATCTGGACTAGGTCATCCTGCATCTCCTTCATGAGCTCTTCCTTCTCCCTCTTGGCTTCCTCGATATCTGCCTCAAGCTTGTTGTGATGACTTGCACTTGATCGACTTGACATCGAGCATGGAACTTGTCTTCAACTATCCTCTCAAGACTCTCCACAGGCTGCACAATCTTGGCGGCGTTGTTCAATCCTCTGGGTAGCTTCAAGGCTGTTCTCCAACACTCTTGGGTTTAGGCTGCTGCTGCTTCTTTGCTTCCTTCTCGGCTTTAGCTTGTTTGGCGACTTAGGACTTTGCTTGACCTTCAGCAGGGCGTGGGATCATCCTCGGTCATCACAACTTCATTGTCCTCATGCTCGGCTGCGATGGCAAGTGTGGTCGTTCAACAAGTAGGTGCCGTGCCAAACTTGGCATTGATAAGCATCACGAATGTGTGGGCGAATCCACCACGACCTCTTCTGTCTGCTGCGGTCCTCTTGATAGTCTCAACTATCGGGTCCATCACCTTGAAAGGTGCCTTCGATCAAGTATATGCAGCATGTTGATAGAATAGCCTCTTATCATGCGATGATCTCCGGACTTGGGCATCAAGGTATGCCTCGAATTGTGTTAGTGGTAGGGAGACTGCACTGGAGATGATACTGTGAGCAGAGCTTCGAACTCTACATCCTTATTTGGTACCTCATTGTACATATTCTTCATAGACTCATGGTTTTCTTGGGAATTCCATAGACATCAACATCATCTTCTCTTGATCTTTGGAGCATTCAGCGAGTCTGCCCATTCTTCAACAGTTGAAGAGAATCTCGACCTTGATCATCCATACAATCTGCCATCTGGATAGAAATGAGGTGTGGCATAGAATTGCATGATCATCTCATCATTCCAATCATGGGTTTCGACCAGCGAGCAGACAACACCACATGCGATAAAGCTCTCATGCACATGTGGAAAGTAGTCTCGTGCTCTTCACTATCAATATATGCCCGGTCGACATAGCGAGTGTCGGCAACAATGGGCTTCTTGTCCATAACCGCAGTCTCATAGAAATCTTCTTTGCTCTCTGGTGTGGAACCTTGGGTCGTGCAGCAGTCCTTCTTCTTCGGCATATGGATCAGCTTGCCTCCATAGCTTTGAGACCTTTGTCCTTTCTTTCCTTCATGTTTTCAGCTCGAGGATGAGCATCATTGTGGGTGGCGGTTTCGGCGGAGTTTGACATTACAGGTGCCTCATCATCGACTTCATTTGGTGGCACATTGTCTTTCTTCTTCTCTGAAGCGAGGAATGTTTCTTCTGAGTCTTCTTGGGCTTGGCGTGAGGCTTGACTTGAGCTGCCTTTCTTTGGGTGATGGCTTAGACTTTGAAGGTGCTCACTTACGATGGCATCACCCATCAACTTGGCTTACGAGGAGGTGGGGTGCTTCCTCATCGGAATCATCATCATTGCTTCATCATGCACAATCCTCTTCCTCTTGGAAGTTTTCTTCACCTTGCTCGAAGTTTCTTCTTCCATGCTCAGCTCCTTAGCAACTGTGGACTTCTTCACTTTGCTGGTGCCTTTCTTGATTTGCTGCCCTTGATGCTCTTTGGCAACAACTTTCCTCTTAGGCTTAGATGAGATCTCTTCCTCAGCTATGAAATCAGAATCCTCTTCATCAGAATTTCTCTTCTTCTGTAGCGACCCGACTCGGTAAGAGTCGAAGTCTCTGTGCTTACCGTGCTAGTCCCTGGATCGACTTGCTAGCACACACAGTACTCGATGAAATAACAGAAATAACACACATCTCTTTATTACATCGATAGACCAGGAGTAATACATTTATTACAAAATAGGGCATAAAGCCAATAACAAATACTGCGGAAGCAAAGTAGTAAATGAGTCCAACTCCACAAGCAAGGTTGAGTGTAGAACATCGACCTATCGCACCTTAATCCTCGTGGGATATATACGCAGCGTGATAAGTTGCAGCCATATAAGTCGATTACATTGAATGTCTTGGCAAGTCACATCATAAGTGTAATGAACCTACTTGTACATGCAATTTGGCTGGTGGAAAGCTCTAAGTTTAGTTTTTGCATAAAGCTAGCTTTTTTTCCTATTAGAAAAGATGTTATTCTACTACTACACATTTGCATAGGATGAGTTGGCAAACCCAACTCCATCCGTTCCCAAGTTTCATTTAAATCCCAACTGTTTAATTAAAGGTGAGGAGATCTCCGGCATTTTCACTACTAGATGCTCAAGATGTCCGTAGCAGGGGACACAACTAATCGATTAGGTTGACACTCTGCAGAGGTTGCGCACTTTTCCCCACAAGACTCGACCACCTCCATGATCGGAAGATCGAGACATAGTCTTTGAAAATGCTCCCCCTTAACCCACGGATAGGCGGTACACCTACATCATTCTACATCGCTAGCCCATCCGGAAGGGTCACACTAACTACTCAACTAAGCGAGCCCATATTGGCTTGTGGTGCACGTAAGCTTCTAGACATGAGAATCGATTGATCTCTTTGAGCTGGCGGACGGTCCACTAGTGGTGCACCACCATGGATTTCCCATCGTGCCCCAGCATGCCATACCATTCCCTCAAGTTTCCGCCCGGTAGTTCATTAATTAACTTAGGTCCTACTTACTACATTGTCACTCATACTTTACAATGTTCACTCCCCAATCCCGTCTACTTAGCGAAGCAACATAATGTAAAGCGATGGCGACAATGTCATATGGTTCGAGACCTACCTCAATGAACTCTTGGGTGAAAAGCATAGTCATGCGGCATCAAGTCCTATCATGCAGTCCTACATGCAAAGAACTAAGTGCATAATAAAAACATAGGAAATAAAACATGATCAAGATGCAACTTGCCTTGAAATCTTCTTTGGTTGAATTCTAAAAATGAAAATATTACGCGCCGCACTCAAGGCGATCTATACATAAAGGAGATAAACAAACATAAGCAAACATTCAAGAGAACCAAGAAGAACATGCAAAGCAAAAGTCTCGGAAAAACCAAATGAACAACATCACACTTAACTAGCATGAAAAATATTCTAGGTGTAAAACAACATAGGCCTATGGTTCAAAAAGTGATGTGAACTATAGTGCGTACTATGCATACTAGTAAAATATTAATGGGCAGATTCTAGTGTGTGAAAATTATTGTGACAAGGTCCGGTGATAGGGTTTGGCTACGGTGACAAAGTGCAAAAGATTCAATTTAATCAGACTACGGTTTGGGAGATATGGCCATTTGAAGTTCAAATTCAAATCTGAATAAATTCAAATTTGAATCTGTAAAAGTTTGCAAAAGGATACCACTGGATAGATCTAAACAATCGAAGAATTTGCGCTGGTTTCATCGAGTTTGGATCTCACGGTTAAAAGTTGTGGCTATCTGAAGTCGAGGACTAATCGCTAATTACGAGGACTAAGCAGAGAAGAAAACTATTGCGAACAAGTCCACAGCCACGTGGCGGCTCGTGGCTGGCGAGCAGCGTCGCTGCGGAGGCTATCTGTGACGACGCTAAATAAAAAAAAACGATGATGGCGGCTAACTAAAAAAAGCGGCTTCGGTTTAAATAAGCCGGCGGTCTAAAGGAACGCGGTTAACGCGTACCTCTTGCGAAATAAAAAACCAAACCTAATCTAATCTAGGCCGTCCATGCTAGATCGAGCGGGTGAGGTGGGGCGGCGGCTTCGATGGGTGGAGGTGGTGGCGGCGGCAGCGAAAGGCGGCCTTGGCGTCGGTGCGGAGGCGGCGGCTCTGGCGGTCCTCGGCGTCGGGAAGAAAGCGGGGAAGTGCGGTAGCGTCGAGCGTCCGGATGGTGGTGGCGGCGTCGTCGGCGGCGTCCGGACGAAGCGAAGCGGCGGAGGGGCTCGGAGCTCCGGCGAGTCGGGCGTCGTCGGCGTCGTCTCGGCGGGACCTAAGCGAGAAAAAGATGTCAAGCGGATGCGGCGTCGTCGCGGAAATCATTGGTGAAGAAGGTGGATGCCGTGGTGGCTTCTTGGCGGCAAGCTCGGCGAGTCCGTTCGGCGGCGAGATCAAACTTCTGGCGGCGGCTATGGCGGCGTGGGGCGGCGAGTGGCGAGAATCGAGAGAGAGGTCGAGGCTTCTTATAAGCGCGGAGAGGGCTGGGGGGCGAGGATAAGCTCTATCCGAGAGCTTGGCCGGCGAGTTGAGGCAGCGTGCGTGCTTATCGGTGAGGCAGCGGGAGGTTGGGGGCGATGAGGTGGGCGGGGCCCACCGATCGATGGCGGCGGTGGTAGCGGCGAGGCAGGCGCGATCGGTCGGCCAGGCGGTGAGAAGCGTCGGTATTGGTGGCCTTGGGCCAAATGGCGATGGTGGCGGCTGGCTGGGTGTAGCAGCGTCCACAGGCGAGCTGGTTTCGGTCGAGCGGGTGAAATCGTCGTGTGTTTTTTTAACAGAACACTAAAGTGGTCATAATTAATTCAAATGAATTAATAAAATCACCACAATAATTTATAAAATAACTATGCAATATTTAGAGCCTAATGAACATTAAATTAAGCCAGAACATTTTGTAAATATTTCCTAATGCAATTAATGCACTTTTTGCTGATAAAATAAATACCAAATAAACTCCAAAACTTCAAATAATATTCAAAATATAATTTCCCACTCTTTTATATTTTGAGGAAGTCATCTTATCCCCTCTCATTTGTTTTTCTCGAGTGGAAAATATTATTTGAATATTTTTTAAAAAACTCCAAAATGCAAAGAAATATGATATGCATTGAATGATTGTATTAACATCCGAATTTAATAAAAATTGGGATGTTACAAACCTACCCACCTTAAGATGAATCTCGTCCTCGAGATTTGGGTTGGCCAGCAAAAAGGTGTGGATGGTCCTGCCTGAGATCTTCTTCTCTTTCCCAGGTAGCTTCCTCCTCGGTGTGGTGACTCCACTGAACTTTGCAGAACCTGATGATCTTGGTTCGAGTGATCCTCTCTGCAGTCTCAAGAATCTTAATAGGCTTCTCCTCATAAGTCGGATCGCTCTCTAAGCTGAATTGCCTCGAGTGGCCTTTGTATCTCTCAAAGGAATATCCGCCATCTCTGCATGACACTTCTTGGTGGGAAACATGAAACACATCATGAACTCTGATAAAGCCTCTGGTAATTCCAAGCGGTATGCAACCTCTCCTCTGCGTTCGAAGAACTGTATGGTCCCACAAATCGTGGTGCTAACTTTCCTTTGACTCCAAATCTCTTAATACCTCGAAGTGGAGACACTCGAAGATATGCTCTATCTCCCACTTCATAGATCACTTCCTTGCGTTTAGCATCGGCATAACTTTTACGCCTTGGTAGGCTATCTTAAGTGCATCACGAACCAACTTGACCTTCTCCTCTGAATCCTGATCAAATCAGGTCCAAACAATTCGATCTCAACTCCATCCCACATCAAAGGTGTCTGCATTTCTGCCATACAATGCCTCAAAAGGGCCATCTGCAAAGCGGCTTGGTAGCATTTGTTGTTGTCTGAGAACTTCTGCGTGGGGTAAGTTATCATCCCAACTAGACCCATAGTCTAGCGCACAAGCTCTCGGCATGTCCTCTAGAATCTGATTGACTCTCTCATGCGCCCATCGATACGTGGATGGAAGGCTGTACTAAACTCTAACTTTGGTACCCAAAGTTTCATGCTGGCGATTCCAAAACTTTGAGGTAAGCTGTGTTCCTCTATCGTCTGATGCTCCTCGGAACTCCATGCGGACATACAATCACGGTCATATATATCTTTGCCGACTTAGCACTTGTATAGGTGGTCTTCCTTTGGAATGAAGTGAGCAACCTTGGTCAATCGATCCACTATCACCCAAATGGAATCATAACTGAGCAGGTCTGGGTAACCCGTGATAAAGTCCATACCAAGTTTATCCCATTTCCAATCGGTATCGGCAGCGGCTGAAGTAAACCGGCTGGTTTACGATGCTCTGCCTTTACTCTCGACATACATCACATATTGCCACATACTCGGCAATCTCTCTCTTCATACCGGCCCACAAAACTTTTCTTCAAGTCCAAATACATCTTGGTGTTGCTGGGTGTATCGAATATGGTGAGTCATGAGCCTCTGAAGAATCAACTTACGATCTACGGATCATTGGGTACACAAATCCGTTGCTCAAACCATAGGGTTCCACTTTCATCCTCACGGAATCCTTTTGCTTTCCTTTGCTCATCATTTCCTTTATCTCAGCAATACCTTGGTCCAACTTTTGGGCTTCTCGATTCTTCCCAACAAGGTGGGTGTACCTCAGTCTTGCAACATAACCTCTTGGAACTATTTCCAAGCGAAGATCTCTAAGCTCATCACATAACTCCGAGGTAAACCTCCTGCTTTGTAAGGGTGTTAACATAACTCTTACGGCTCAAAGCATCTGCCACAACATTGGCTTTTCTGGATGATAATGCAGGACTCATGTCATAATCCTTTATAAGTTCCAACCATCTCCTTTGCGAGATTCAACTCATACTGCGTGAAAATGTACTTCAAACTCTTGTGATCCGTGTAAACATCCTGCGATTCCCAATAAGATAGTGTCTCCATGTCTTGAGTGCATGCTGTGGCTGCTAACTCCAAATCATCGTGGCATAGTTCAACTCATGAGGTCGAAGGCGTGTCGTGAAGCATAAGCTACAACTTTTCCCTCTGCATAAGAACACCTCCAAGTCCACGGCGTGAAGCATCACAATACACAGAAAGTCCTTGTGTCGTCGGTGGGATTACTGCTTGAGGGCTGTAACCAAGCGCTTCTTCAACTCTTGAAAGCTGGCTTCACATTCTTGATCCAAGCGAACTTGGTGTCCTTCTTGACAACGTTGTCATGGGCCTTGCAATCTTAGAAATTTTCAATAAATCTCCTATAATATCCTGCAAGTCCAAGGAAGCTGCGAATCTCGCCAAGCTGTGGTGGGTGCATTCCATTCCGTGGTGACTCTACCTTGGTAGGGTCCTTTGCAATCCTTCACGACACAACATGTCCAAGAATCCGACTTCCTTGAGCCAAAACTCACACTTCTTGAACTTGGCATAAAGTTGATGTTCTCTGAGCTTCTCCAAAACCAAGCGCGAGATGTTGGCGTGTTCCTCCTCATTCTTGGAAAACCAATATGTCATGAATGAATACCACAGCGAACTTATCCAAGAACTCCATGAACACCTTGTTCATCATGCTCATAAAATAAGCGGGGCATTAGTCAAACCAAAGGACATATTTGTATACTCATAAAGCCCATACCTTGTGGTAAAAGCTGTCTTGGGTATATCCTTCTCACGGATCTTCAATTGGTGATAACCCGATCGAAGATCGATCTTGGAAAACACTAGCTCCTTCTAGCTGGTCGAACAAGTCATTGATCATTGGTAGGGATACTTGTTCTTGATGGTCACCTCGTTCAAAAGCGGTAATCCACACATCCTCAAGGTTCCATCCTTCTTCTCTACTAAAATCTTGGGGCTCCCCAAGGTGATGAACTTCGAGGCGAATATACCCTTTCTCTAGCAACTCCTTAATCTGCTTCTTGACTTCCTCCAAATCATTAGCGGGCATCCGTCGGCCTCTTGGAGATAGGTCACATGCACTGGCAGCAACTCGATCAAAACTCAATCTCCGATCTGGCGGCATACAGTAACTCCTCAGGAAATACATCGGGATAATCCTTCTGCTTGGTACTTCTTCTGGACAACTCCATAAGAGAGTTCACAGAGTCCTCTTAGGCTTAAGCCTAGATACATACTTGATCCTCTTCTTCTCTGGGGTGGTGAGAAAAATCGATCTACTAGCACAATCGATGGTCCCCTCATACTTGGACATCAATCCATCCCTAGGATTACATCCAACCCTTGTGACTCTAGTATGATCATATCCGTAGGAAAACATGTCCCCCTATGTTCAAAAGCAGCTGAAACATCCACGACTAGCCATAGACTCGGCTCTGGGGAACTCACTAGAATGGGTGCCTTAAGAGCTCGGTGGCAACTTATGTCTATCCACGAATCCCTTGATATGAATGAATCGATGCACAGTGTCAAAAAAAGAGCGAGTCTTTGAAATAAATTAACCAGAACTTACCAATCAACTGCGTCAGGCTGTTCATAGACCTCTTCCACATTGACATGATTCACATGCCCTTAGTGAAAGGATTAGGCTTCTTGCCTCCGAATTCCCATTGCCATTTCCATTTCCATTCTGCGCCTCGGGACACTCATTGGAGTAGTGCCTGTCTTCTTGCATTTGAAGCAAGTGATGTGACTCAGATCCTTCTTCATTGGTGTAGAAGGGTTGAAATCTGTTGGTTGCCATTCCTCCATTGCCATTTCCATGCTTGTGACCATGGTGGTTGTGTCCATTTCCTCCATCTTTGAATGTGGCCTCCATGGTTATGATGATTCCCTCAAACTTGCTAGTTCTGATCGAGAACTTCTGATGCAGGCTGTGGCGGGGTTTCTGTTGAACTCGAGTTATACTTCCCATGACCGTACTTTCTCTTACCATTCTCCATCTGCTGGTGCTTGCCTTGAGAATGGTAGCCTTATCAACCAACTCTGATAGTTCACAAAGGTGCGCCACAGTCAGCTGAACTCCCAACTCATCGTTCGGTCCCTCGAAACTTCTCACCTTGGCTGCATCGGTGGCCCGTCCACAGTGCATAACGGGCCAACTTCTTGAACTCATCGGCATCTTTGAGGTACCGTCGTCCTCCACAGCACAAGTTGCGGAACTCCTTCTTCTTGAGACTCATGGCTCCAGTGAGACATGGCGGTCTGAGAATACTCTTTGGGCGAGTCAAGTCACATCCTCCAAGGGGTATGTGGTGGTGTAGTTCTCCCCTGGCGGCCGGGCCATCCGGTGATGGGCGGCAAACTTCACCTTCTCGGCATCATTGCATCTGCCGTGGTTAGCTCCTTCCTATCTTGCGAGCCGGTCATCTGCGACGATTGGCTCCGTCTTCTTTGGAGAACACGGGTGGTTTCAGACCTCGAAAGCAGGTAAGGCTGTCAGCTGGAGGTGGCGGCGGTGGGTTGTTGTTGTTACAGTTGCAGTTACGAATGACCATCGCATAAGAGCATTACTGCTGCTGGATCAACTCCATGAGCTCGTGGAAAGTTGAATCGAGGTCACGTCTTGGAGGCATCGATGGGTTTAGAGTGGATGAGAAGTCGAGAATAGAATAAGGCCTAGGGAGTAAATCACACTACCCATATGCACATGATAGCAAATAAACTTCAAATCACTCCAATTCAATTTCACTCAAAGGGGTTCACATGAACAATCAAACCTAAGGTAAGCCATGTCACAAGATTTGACAAGGTCTCACAAATGAAATAAAACTAATGGGATAAGAAATCAAATTCCTAACTCTCATGGTGGTATAAAATCTAACTCTCGTCGGATGAAGACCCGATCGACCATGTTGACATCGGTGTCCTTGCATCCTTTATGCATGTCATCATCTCCAAGCTCATCACCACGGTCCTTGTCTGGTGACATAGGCACCATATGAGTGATCCTCTGGATGTTTTCTCCCTCATCCAGCTTCTCCTCGGCCTCCTCAAGCTCAAGCTTGGATCGTCGATCTTCTCTGTAGTCGTCGGCTCTCCCTCATGCTCGTCTGGCGTCTTGGAGTTCCTCCTCGAGATCGGCCTTGCGAGTCATGAGGTTCTTGATAGCGATCATGTTGTCGAGACAGCTCCAGCTCCATCATCGAATGTGATCCTCCATGTCACGGATATGGGATGCTATCGTCTCGTCCTCCGAGTGCGCACCACATCTCCATTTGCGTCGCGGCGTCCAGTACATCACGAAGGAGGTCCTCTTGAGGTCTTCGTCATACTCCTCCCGAATCGTCCAGAAGCAGCGTGGCAGCGATGCCCCTGCCCAAGCCCCATGTTGCGGTATCCACATGGAAATCAATGGGCTTAGTGCGGTTTCGAGATCGTCGAGGATATGGGCATCGATCCTCAACGTGTCTCCTCGGGCGGGGTGGTGGTGAAGGTTCGATGAATGTGGGAAGCCCAATCTTGGTGCTTCACGATCTTCACATTTGCCGTCCAAAAGGCATGGTCTCATCGGGCTGCTCAAACTCGACAATGGCGGACGACATCTACACTTTGAAAGGGGAAGAAATTAATGCAGTAAAGAAAGTGCGAGACCAAAGGATATATAGGAAAGTGAAAAATAAAGTTTTTATCCTATGGCTTTTCCATTTTCTGAGAATTCGCGTCCTCTGATCAGCGTGTGCTCGATACCATCTTGTAGCGACCCGACTCGGTAAAGTCGAAGTCTCTGTGCTTACCGTGCTAGTCACTGGATGGACTTGCTAGCACACACGATACTCGATGAAATAACGAAATAACACATCTCTTTATTACATCGATAGACCGGGAAGTAATACATTTATTACAAAATAGGGCATAAAGCCAATAACAAATCTGCGGAAGCAAAGTAGTAAATAGGTCCAACTCCACGAGCAAGGTTGAGTGTA
This sequence comes from Aegilops speltoides, assembly GCA_021437245.1. Classification (NCBI taxonomy): domain Eukaryota; kingdom Viridiplantae; phylum Streptophyta; class Magnoliopsida; order Poales; family Poaceae; genus Aegilops; species Aegilops speltoides. The sequence goes on from JAHHZJ010003679.1 coordinate 34,557, forward strand.
GAACATCGACCTATCGCACCTTAATCCTCGTCGGATATATACGCAGCGTGATAAGTTGCAGCCATATAAATCGATTACATTGAATGTCTTGGCAAGTCACATCATAAGTGTAATGAACCTACTTGTACATGCAATTTGGTGGTGGAAAGCTCTAAGTTTAGTTTTTGCATAAAGCTAGCTTTTTCCTATTAGAAAAGATGTTATTCTACTACTACACATTTGCATAGGATGAGTTGGCAAACCCAACTCCATCCGTTCCCAAGTTTCATTTAAATCCCAGCTGTTTAATTAAAGGTGAGGAGATCTCCGGCATTTTCACTACTAGATGCTCAAGATGTCAGTAGCAGGGGACCTGACTAATCGATTAGGTTGACACTCTGCGGAGGTTGCGCACTTTTCCCCACAAGACTCGACCACCTCCATGATCGGAAGATCGAGACATAGTCTTTGAAAATGCTCCCCTTAACCCACGGATAGGCGGTACACCTACATCATTCTACATCGCTAGCCCATCCGGAAGAGTCACACTAACTACTCAACTAAGCGAGCCCATATTGGCTTGTGGCTGCTGCGTAAGCTTCTAGACATGAGAATCGATTGATCTCTTTGAGCTGGCGGACGGTCCACTAGTGGTGCACCACCATGGATTTCCCATCGTGCCCCCTTGTGCCATCACCATTCCCTCAAGTTTCCGCCCGGTAGTTCATTAATTAACAGGTCCTACTTACTACATTGTCACTCATACTTTACAATGTTCACTCCCAATCCACGTCTACTTAGCGAAGCAACATAATGTAAAGCGATGGCGACAATGTCATATGGTTCAGACCTACCTCAATGAACTCTTGGGTGAAAAGCATAGTCATGCGGCATCAAGTCCTATCATGCAGTCCTACACGCAAAGAACTAAGTGCATAATAAAAACATAGGAAATAAAACATGATCAAGATGCAACTTGCCTTGAATGCTGCTGGTTGAATTCTAAAACTGAAAATATTACGCCGCACTCCGGGCAATCTATCGCAAAGGAGATAAACAAACATAAGCAAACATTCAAGAGAACCAAGAAGAACATGCAAAGCAAAAGTCTCGGAAAACCAAATGAACAACATCACACTTAACTAGCATGAAAAATATTCTAGGTGCAAAACAACATAGGCCTATGGTTCAAAAAGTGATGTGAACTATAGTGCGTACTATGCATACTAGTAAAATATTAATGGGCAGATTCTAGTGTGTGAAAATTATTGTGACAAGGTCCGGTGATAGGGTTTGGCTACGGTGACAAAGTGCAAAAAGATTCAATTTAATCAGACTACGGTTTGGGAGATATGGCCATTTGAAGTTCAAATTCAAATCTGAATAAATTCAAATTTGAATCTGTAAAAGTTTGCAAAAGGATACCACTGGATAGATCTAAACAATACGAAGAATTTGCGCTGGTTTCATCGAGTTTGGATCTCGGTTAAAAAGTTGTGGCTATCTGAAGTCGAGGACTAATCGCTAATTACGAGGACTAAGCGAGAAGAAAACTATTGCGAACAAGTCCACAGCCCGTGGCGGCTCGTGGCTGGCGAGCAGCGTCGCTGCGGAGGCTATCTGGTGACAACCGCTAAATAAAAAAAAGCGATGGCGGCTAACTAAAAAAAACCGGCCTTCGGTTTAAATAAAACCGGCGGTCTAAAGAGGCCATGGTTAACGCGTACCTCTTGCGAAATAAAAAACCAAACCTAATCTAATCTAGGCCGTCCATGCTAGATCGAGCAGGTGAGGTGGGGCGGCGGCTTCTGATGGTGGAGGTGGTGGCGGCGGCAGCGAAGGCAGCTTGGCGTCGATGACGGAGAGGAGGCGGCTCTGGCGGTCCTCGGCGTCGGGAAAAAAGAAGGAGAGTCTGGTAGCGTCGGCGTCCGGATGGTGGTGGCGGCGTCGTCGGCGGCGTCCGGGCGAAGCGAAGCGGCGGCGGGGCTCGGAGCTCCGGCGAGTCGAGCGGCGTCGGGCGTCGTCTCCGGTGGGACCTAAGCGAGAAAAAGATGTCAAGCGGATCGCGTCGTCGCGAAATCATTGTGAAGAAGGTGGATGCCGTGGTGGCTTCTTGGCGGCGGAAGCTCGGCGAGTCCGTTCGGCGGCGAGATCAAACTTCTAGGCGGCGGCTATGGCGGCGTGGGAAGCGAGTGGCGAGAATGGAGAGAGGGTCGAGGCTTCTTATAGCGCGAGAGAGGGCTCGGGAGGCGAGGATAAGCTCTATCCGAGCTTGACGGCGGAGTTGAGGGCGCGTGCGTGCTTATCGGTGAAGCAGCGGGAGGTTGGGGCGATGAGGTGGGCGAGGCCCACCGATCGATGTGGCGTGATAGCGGCGATGAGGCGTGATCGGTCGGCCGAGGCGGTAGAGGCGTCGGTATTTGGTGGCCTTAGGCCAAATGGCGATCAATTTGGCATTTGGCTTTGGCTGGCCTGTGGCGTCCACAGGCGAGCGGTTTCGGTCGGCGGGTGAATCGTCGTCGTGTGTTTTTTAACAGAACACTAAAGTGGTCATAATTAATTCAAATGAATTAATAAAATCACCACAATAATTTATAAAATAACTATGCAATATTTAGAGCCTAATGAACATTAAATTAAGCCAGAACATTTTGTAAATATTTCCTAATGCAATTAATGCACTTTTTGCTGATAAAATAAATACCAAATAAACTCCAAAACTTCAAATAATATTCAAAATATAATTTCCCACTCTTTTATATTTTGAGAAGTCATCTTATCCTCTCATTTGTTTTTCTCGAGTGGAAAATATTATTTGAATATTTTTAAAAACTCCAAAATGCAAAGAAATATGATATGCATTGAATGATTCTATTAACATCGAATTTAATAAAAATTGGGATGTTACATCTTCTGGCCACAGTGGCGGCGGAGGCAAACCACTTGGTGTGCTCCTCTCACCATCATCGGAAAAACTGCGGCCTCGGGACTAGTGCACGCCTCTGGAATTTCAGCAATTGGAGATTGAGACACATTACAGCTGTCCTTTGGCATCGACATAGGCGACAACTTTGTGAATAGATAAGGTATAAGCGAGAATAGAAGAGTTATCACAAGCTGCGAAGATTTTGCAAGCAGGATGAGTTCAAATTTTAGTTTTAGGTTTTCACAGAATGCATTTGGTCGAGACCAGGAGTCTAAAATTGGTGAATCGAAGTGTCTAACATGAACCATTCACACCACTTTCGGTTGGACGAAATGGGTTTGATCTAACCGAGAACACTAGGGTTTCACTAAATCCTCATTTCGATCGTACCGATTTGCACAACTTCAGTTGGACGAAAAGTCTGATCTGCAATGGCGGAAGCCAAATCGGTCATACCGAGAATGTAGAATCGGTCTCACCGAGATATTCGTGAAACCTAACCCTAAAACTTTTACTCAATTTCGTTCTAAGAACTAATCTGCTGGATAGGAAGATCTCAAGCGTGGCAAGCTAGACAAACCAATCGTGCATAGAATCGGAGGTTGAAACACGAGAGGATCGAAACTCACCCTAACTTGGTGGAGTTTCTCTCTGGCGGTAACAACGACGCGGAGATTGTCCGTTAATGGCGGACGGAGACCAGCGGCCGGCGCCTGACGGCGGCAGAGGCGATCCGGAGACCTGGCGGCAATGACAAAGGGTTTGAGGCGGCGTTTTGAAGAAAGAATCAACATCGCTGCCCTCGGTATATATACCCTTTAGGCATCGGTGGGACCGAGTTGTAAAACTTCGGTGGCAAGATGGTTAGCCTGCGATTACTCACTTGATCCGCGAAAATTGCCTTCGGTTTCACGAGGTGAAAACCTAGATCAATCAAGTGCTTTCGATCTGCATCCGATTTTGAGTGGGTTGGTGCGACCGAAAATACTTAGAAGGTTTTGGAGGTTAAGCTTTTGACGGATCGGTGGCTCAAAGTGCTCCTCACTCGGTGTGTCGAAAAAGACTTGATCAAAGTTTGTGATATAAGCATGAATAGAGTTTGAGACAAGAAAGCATAGATAGCTAGGGGAGGAACTTAGGCATTCTTGTCCATCCATTTGGTCAAAAAGAAAAATCCAAAAGACCAAAGCAACAAATGGATGTCCTCGAATGGATAAAATCATGCATCAACATGCTCACACAATAAGATAGTGTCACGCCCTCGATGCGGCTATATCTCCCGTGTGAAGCCACGACTTAGAGCATAACCGCATTGAAAGCAATGTCATAAGTGAGGTAATCTTCACACAACCCATGTATTACATAAGGGAAAAGATACATAGTTGGCTTACAATAGCCACTTCACACAATTACATGAATAAAGCATTACATCATCCGGATACAATCAAGGTCCGACTACGGAACCAAAATAAAGAAGAACCCCAAATCGACAAAGGACCTGATCGACCCCAAGCTGGGCTCCACTCTTGATCAAGCTGAAGCGAAACAACACAATGAACAAGATCTTCATCGAGCTCCTCCTTGAGCTTGGTTGCGTCACCTTTCATTAACATAGGCACTGCAAACTGGTTTGGAAGTATCACGGTGAGTCACGAGGACTCAGCAATCTCACCCCGAGATCAAGACTATTTAAGCTTATGGGTAAGGTAAAGGCATGAGGTGGAGCTGCGACAGCGACTAGCATATCTGGAGGCTAACATGCATAAATGAGGCGAGAGAAGAAGGCAAAGCACGGTCGACAAAAGTATGATCAAGAAGTGATCCTATAGCAACCTGCGTCAAGCATAACTCCAACACCGTGTTCACTTCCCGGACTCCGCCGGAAAGAGACCATCACGGTAACACACGGTTGATGTATTTTAAATAAAATTGACTTGGGTTTTCTCTGGCCGGACATTAACAAATTCCCATCGCCACATAACGCGGGCACGGCTCTCGAAAGTTTATACCTGCGGGGTGTTCCAACAACCCATGACAAGCTCTCGCGATCATCGAAGGAATAGACCTTCACCCAAGACACTCCGATCGGACTCGGTATCCGGTACATCAAGACATTTCAACAATGGTAAAACAAGACCAGCAAAGCCGCCCGATGTGCGACAAATCCCGATAAGTCGCCGTACCTCGTTCTCGGGGCACACCGGATGAGCAAGGCGTCGGGTTGGCATAGACCACTGGTTGCCCGGGCGCGGACATCGCTTCGAGTTGGACCAACGGTCGAAGAGCAGCGGCCGGGGGCTAAAATAAAAGATGACCCTCGGACTCCGGAAACCCAAGGGAAAAAAAAAAGGGCTAGGTGAGGCAAATGGTAAAAGTCAATGTTGGGCCTTCTTTGGACAAGTTTTATTCAAAGCGGTGTCAAGGGGTCCCATAAATCACCCGACCGCGTAAGGGCGCAAAATCCGGGAACATAACACGGTATGGCGGAAACTAGGGTGGCGAGTGGAACAAAACACGGGCATAAGGCCGAGCCTTCCACCCTTTACCAAGTATATAGATGCATTAATTAAATAAGATATATTGTGATATCCCAACAAGTAAACATGTTCCAACAAGGAACAACATCTCCATGTTCGGCGAGGAACAAACTTCAATCTTCTGCAACTAACAGCGCTATAAGAGGGCTGAGCAAAGCGGTAACATAGCCAAACAACGGTTCGCTAGGAATGGTGTCAAAGGTTAGAGGTTTGACATGGCAATTTGGGAGGCGACAAGCAAAAGGTGGCATCATGACATTGGCATAGCAAAAAGCGAGCAAACTAGCATAGCAAAGATAGTAGTGATTTGAGGTATGATCATCTTGCGAGATCCGCAAGGAAGAAAACGATTCCATGAGGAAGACAAGCGGACGAAGTCGAACAAATCCTCACATCTCCGGAGCGAAAGCGAAGCTAACGAGAGAAGCAACCGGAAAGAAGCAAACAATATGGTAAACAACCATCACATAAACATGTCATGATCATAAACAAGTATGATGCATGTCCGGTTTAATGAGGCATGGCATGGCAATATGCATAAACAAAACTACAAGTTAAATGGAGCCCAATATGCAGCGAGTTGCATATTAATGGCTCTCACATCAATTATTTAGTTCTCTCTTGTTTAAGCTACCCAACAATATTAAATGTTGATTAACATGGCAAGGG
>JAHHZJ010003680.1:0-79414 GCA_021437245.1 Aegilops speltoides
AATCTTGGTGCAATTGCCTTGGCAAAGGAATCCAGATTTCACAAGAGGACCAAGCACATCAAGAAGCTTCAATTCCATTGGGACCAAGTCCAAGTGGGAGACATAGAGATTTGCAAGATACATACGGATCTGAATGTTGCAGACCCGTTGACTAAGCCTTTCTCACGAGCAAAACATGATCAGCACCAAGACTCCATGGGTGTTATCATTACTATGTAATCTAGATTATTGACTCTAGTGCAAGTGGGAGACCGAAGGAAATGTGCCCTAGAGGCAATAATAAAGTTATTATTTATTTCCTCATATCACGATAAATGTTTATTATTCATGCTAGAATTGTATTAACCGGAAACATGATACATGTGTGAATACATAGACAAACCTATAGTCACTAGTATGCCTCTACTTGACTATCTCATTAATCAAAGATGGTTATGTTTCCTAACCATAGACATGTGTTGTCATTTGATTAGTGGGATCACATCATTAGAAGAATGATCTGATTGACATGACCCATTCCGTTAGCCTAGCACTTGATCGTTTAGTATACTCCTATTGCTTTCTTCATGACTTATGCATGTTCTGTAACTATGAGAATTATGCAACTCCCATTTACGGAGGAACACTTTGGGTACTACCAAGCGTCACAAATGGCGGGTGATTATAAAGAGTACTACTGGTGTCTCGAAGTTACATGTTGAGTTGGCGTATTTCGAGATTAGGTTTTGTCACTCGATCGTCGGAGAGGTATCTCGGGCCCTCTCGGTAATGCACATCATTATAAGCCCTAGCAAGCAATGTGACCAATGAGTTGGTTACGGGATGATGCATTCTGAGCGAGTAAAGATACTTGCGATAGCAGATTGAACTAGGTATTGGATACCGGCGATCAAATCTCGGGCAAGTATTATACCGATGACAAAGGGAACAATGTATGTTGTTATGCGGTTTGACCGATAAAGATCTTAAGTAGAATATGTAGGAACCTATATGGGCATCCAGGTCCGCTATTGGTTATTGACCGAGAATAGTTCTAGGTCATGTCTACATAGTTCTCGAACCGTAGGGTCCTTGCACGCTAACGTTACGATGGCAGTTTTATTATGAGTTTATAAGTTTTGATGTGCGAAGCTTGTTGAGTCCGGATGTGATCACGGACATGACGAGGAGTCTCGAAATGGTCGAGACATAAAGATCGATATATTGGATGACTATATTCGGACACGGAATTGTTAGGGTGATAGAAAACAGTGCTGGGGGTTACGGAACCCCGGGAGAGTATTGGGCCTTATGGGCCTTAGGGAAAGGAGAGAGGCGGCCAGCATGGGCGCGCACCTCCCCTCTGGTCGGAGTGGACTAGGAGGGGGCGGCCCCACCTTTCCTTCCCCTTCCTTCCCCCTCCTAGTAGGAGTAGGAAAGGAGGAGTCCTACTCCTACTAGGAGGATTCCTCCTCCTTGGCGCCCCCAAGGGCGGCCGGCCTCCCCTTGCTCCTTTATATCTCAGGCGGGGGCACCCCATAGACACACAAGTTGATCTACGGATCGTTCCTTAGCCATGTCGGTGCCCCCTCCACCATATTCCACCTCGGTCATATCGTCGCGGAGTTTAGGCGAAGCCCTCCTTGATGAGCATCAACATCGTCCTGCGCCGTCGTCTTGTGGAACTCATCTCGGAGCTTTGCTGGATCGAGCACGAGAGATCGTCATCGAGCTGAGCGTGTGCTGAACTCGGAGGCCCGTCGTTCGGTGCTTGGATCGGTCGGATCGTGAAGCGTCGACTACATCAACAGCGTTGTGCTAACGCTTCCGCTTACGGTTTCACAGTGCGTGGGCGAACACTCTCCCCTCTCATTGCTATGCCATCACCATGATCTTGAGTGTGCATAGAATTTTTTGAAATTACTCGTTCCCCAGCAGCAACTACCTCGGCAAAAATCTGGCAGTCCGGATACTAAGGACCACAATGGTAGGTCGCGTCGAAACAAAACAAGCGCCCGCGTTAACGGCGATAACAATGAGGATCTGGCGGTCAGCGCCAGATTCAGAGGCTCTAAACCGGTCGCGGAAGAAGCCATTCAAAAGAACTACTCGGGTCCGTCAATTTGGACCGAATACTCGACCGCTCTTGCGGATACATGGCACCCGAAAAGCCAGCTAATCACTGCAAGAGACTGTTGGGTATTCAGCGAGCAGGCAAGTTAATTGCGAAAACAATGACAAGGGTTGCCTGCGACGACGAGGAAGAGACTTCGGCCGCCGAACAATAGAGGACGAAGGGTTTCCCCCACAAGTGCGGACGGTAAACATGATATCATAACCCATATACCCAAGAGGGGGGAGCGTGCACTTAAGGGCGTATCTGCGATGGAGCGATCGCCCGAAGTTCAATCCATGGTCCTCTTGCACGATCACTTTCGATCAAAGGACCACCCTACCGATATCCGTCATGGTGGGTTCGCGCATTGGTCTTAGACCCAATCGTCGATGGATTTCACCTCACTAGAGTCACGATGGGGCGGCGCAGCTGAACACTGCTTTATTAGGATACGGTGCGCGCGGCATAGACCCCTCAAGATTAAACCTACAAAGCGACCTTTAAAGGCGTCATACGAGTGTTGAGGCCAATTATGCGAGCTCGATCACACTAGAAGTGGTCTTCGGATCCCGGATAATTTCGAAGCGAGAATTAATCTTCGACATAGTCCCGTTCGCGATGGCTATCACGCCCTGCTCGGACGAACCGCGTTTACAAAGTTCAGCAGCGGTGCCGCATTATACATACCTTAAGCTCAAGATGCCAGGCCCTCATGGAGTCATCACGGTTAATAGAAACATTGAGCGCTCCCTCGAGCGGAGAACACAGCAGCTCTCATGGCGAAGTCTGAGCAGCCTTTTAAGGCAATTTTCGAGTCCGGCCGTTAAACGACCGGACATGGCCAAACGCGCCCAGAGTAACATCAACCAAGACCAGCTGGCACGTTCCGAGCACGCGTAGCAATGCGGCCCCAACCCCAGCCCTTGCATGATTGCAAGACCAGCTCTTCGCGTACATCATTACGCTCTAGAGATACCATGGGCATAGGGGGAGTGGCACGACCACGACAGGCCCAGAATGCGGCTTAACCACACCAGGGGCTCCCAAGTGTGTCACTCTTATTGTTTTTTTTTTTTCCTTTTTATCCACAGGACTCCGTTCGCGAGAGGACACATCCCGTGATGAGATCTGCCGAACTCACGATGCAACACCGGGGAGGGACAAAGGCTTGACGAACACTCGGTGGTCTCCATTATGAGCATTAAATTTGTTAAATACACCAGTTCGCAGCCTACCCTCGGAGGATATGTTTAATTAGTCAATCCCTTGCTTACGCACTATTTGTATCGTTCTACACTCATAGCGAAATTCCTTGAATAAACAATGCAGCACTTTTTGCCTATAAATTGCATTACCTTTTTACATATATGTTCATTAATGACATCTTGCACCCATACATTTTAGTGCGGCAGAATACACCAAGGGCTTGTGTTCCCCGCATTATGGTGTGATAAGTCGAACACTTTCACAAGTCACGGCACCCGAACTTATAGCATTATATGCATCATCTCGAATCATGTCTTGGGTCAATAGTTGGGTTTGCCGGCTCCCATGTTTTGGTACCTTACGTTGGTTACAGTCGGCTAAGGTAGCTTGGGAGAACCACTGTGATTGCGCCCGATTGAGCTGGCGGCGCCTCGATGGAAAGCTAAAACTATTTGTCATGATAAGGCGAGAGACTGGTCGCTGTTAGAGAGGTCTTTTGAGTCCCTAAAGACTTATGCCGCTTGAGCGAGAACGGTTGTGTCCGCCCGGCGTGGATAGCGCCCCAACCGATCTTCGAATACTAGGGGCTTCACCGAAATTTAAAATTATAGAATTCTATGGCTAAGTGAGAGTGTTCAAGCATTATAAGTCCGGTTGCCTTGTTAGTTGTGTTGGCGCCTCCTAGATGGACCCAAAAATGGGAACAAGAGTGCTCAACTTTATCTCGAACACCCAGCACTTGTGGCATGAAATTGAAACCGACGACTTGCCATCTCCCAGTTTTATAAGCGGCCGCCTGAAGGTAATATTTTAAATGGGAAAACTTTGTTTTGCCACTCTAGTTTTATAACTTTGCTTATGCCACTCTAGAATTTGACATTTCACTTTTGCCACTCTTAGCTTTTGACAATATATCACTTTTGCCATTCCGTGGCAAAAGCAAAAGTTTTAGAGTGGCAATTGTGATACATGTCAAAAGCTAAGAGTGGCAAAAGTGAAATGAAAAATTATCGTTTTTGCCATGGAATGGCATTTGTGATGTATTGTCGAAAGCTGAGAGTGGCAAAAGTGAAATGTCAAATTCTAGAGTGGCATAAGCAAAGTTGGCAAAAAATAGAGTGGTAAAAACAAAGTTTTCCCATTTTAAATCAATAAGCGTTGCTTAGCGCATATGAACAAAGTTTTCAGCGCAAAGGATACACACTGCGAGTTTACTCAATAATTACATCTTTGGGGCACTCATCCGCAATCTTGCGGGCACCCTTCAGGACACTCTTATAGTACATTTCGGGCGTACGATACTCCTTGCCCGCCGGCGGCGCGTTCGTGATAAGTCTCTCGACATCCAGCCTGCCCGGTCGCCTTTAGCGGGCAAGGCAAGCAGGCACCTTCAATGCAAGGCGGGCGCTTGATGACTTCCACCCGAGGCACGCATCCACCGGCCGCCCGCCTGAGGCGAAGTAGCTCCCGGCATGGCCTCTCGAGCCCTGACTGGACTATGAGGCCCTTCATGGCCTGCTTTCGGCTACCTTGTGGAGCTCGACCAGTGCTTGATTTGGTCGCTAGAAACACCGGGTGTTGGCCTCGGCGTCTTGAGACGAAGACCTTCTCCGTTGAGCTCCCTCCTCGGCCCGGTAGAATGTGGCGGCATCGGACGCGCTGCAGGCAGATCTACAAGCATACAGAGCTCGAGTCGGGTAAGTAACAGGTAATTTACATTCACATGCTTGCTTTGCATGAAAAATGCCTTACCCGCCGCTATTTTCTTCACGCCTCAATCTCTGGAGGCCTTATGGGCCTCGGCCTTAGTGCTTTGGCACTTTCAGAGCGAGGCAAGCTCGGACTCTCGAGTCTTGAGTCACGCTCCAAACTCTCATGCTTTTCCATGAGAGCCTGGAGCTCTTGTCGCACCTCCGCCACCCGCGCCTCCTGCTTCTCTCGCTCCACCCGTTCCGCGGCCGCATTGCGTTCGGCCGCGGACACGGCCTCCTTCAGGGCTGCCACCTCGTTCGTGGCCCCTGCAGTACCCATGTTATCCTTGTTATTTCTATTGCAACCAAAATCCTTTTCTGTAAGGTACAAACTTCAAAGTGGTGTTACTCACCTTCTTTATCCTCGAGCTGCTTCTTGGCAAGGCCGAGCTCTTGCTCGGACTGCTCGAGGATTCTGCTTCAAAATGCCGACCTCCATGATAAGTCTGGCGAGAGGTCGGCAGCGCAGCACTGCAAACCCATATCGACATAATTTTAGCACTCTTGTGTATATCTTTTAGATCCTCGGTCCGGTTTTCTTTCGAACACAGAACCGAGCATCGAGGGCTCTTGTCTATCTTGGTATTACATTCATATTTTAAACTTCTTACCTCAAAGCCTGTTAGAAGGCTACTACAGGCTTCGGTCAGCCCGCTCTTAGCGAGCTGAACCTTCTGAATCACCGCACTCATGATAGTGCAGTGTTCTTCCTTGATGGAAGCGCCGTTAAGCGCCTCCAATAAGTTATCTGGCGCCTCTGGTTGGGCGGAGGCTGCCGGCGTCACGGTCTTGCCCTTCTTACGAAGGGGCCGCCTGCCGGACTCCGGAACCACTGCGGGTTCCGGCATGGAGTCCGGCACAAAGTCCGGGAGGCCACCTTGTGACACCTCCGGAGCCTCCTCCTGATGAGTCCCCTCCTGGGATCCCACCTCAGCGTCGTCAGCACGAGGGGTGGAGGCGGTCGGAATAGAATCCACGTCCGACGGAGCCAAGGACCCGCTCGACGAAGCGGGAAGATCATCATCGATCGGACTACAGGTAGTGTGCGGCATTAGAAGGACACTATGTGACACAAAGGAGATATTATAAACCATTTAGGAATCGATACTTACGATCTTGCCGGAGGCCTAGCCCTTGAGGCCCTCTTCACAGCCAGCGTTGGCGTTGGCGGAGCTGTCCGGGGGAAGCGTCCTTCCCTTCTTGGACCCTTCGGCCTCCCCCGTTGGGGAAGCATTCCTCTTCCTCTCTCCCTCGTCTTCGGGGGAGGAGTCCACCTTGGAGCCATCGGACGATGAGTCGATATCACTGGCGCCGAGAACTTCTTGAGTTCCGTGGCCTTCTTCTTGGCCTTCTTCTCGGCACCACATAGAGTCTTTGGGACTAGCAGCCCGTTAAGCAGGCGTCCGCTGGAGTCTTCGGGAAGGGGCGGACAGTCTACTGTCGGGGCGTCCTCTGCTAGTCCTGTCAAAGGCATTGGGAGTGTTAGATCCCACATAGAATTAAACTATGAAAGAAAATAACTATCCCATAGAGGATAACAAAGCTTACCTCGCCGGCCGGGCGCTTGGTGCTGAATCCGCGATCTTCAGTCGCGGACGCGGGGGCTTCTCCGCCCTTAAACAGCACTCTCCAGGCAGCTTCGTACGTCGTGTCGAAGAGCCCGCTCAGAGTCCTGTCAGCTCCTTCGAACTGCCCCATAGCAAGCCCTTCTCTTTCCAGGAGGTGAGCTGCATGGGGATACCAGATCTGAACTCGGGGGCCGCTACCCATTTAGGGTCACGCGGCTCGGTGATCTGGAACCACCCGATGCCATCCTTGGCCGGACTCCACAAAGGCCCCCTCGAGCCGGTGGCGTTGGGCATTTTCCCACCATGGCACCTCCGCACTCCACTTGAGTGCCACCTTGACTTGACATTGAAGGTCTTGAGCCTGGCGAAGTGAGGCGGATCAGAGGAAGGCCTCGCACCTGACGATACGCCGAGATATTGAGGATGAAGTTGGCGCCGGATCGTGGAAATCCAGGCCGTAGTTGTACATGAGCCCCGGACGAAGGGATGAAGTGGGAAGCCCAGTCCGCGGAGGAAGTGGGAAGAATACAACCCTCTCATGGGGCACAGGGGTGGGGATGAGCTGCCCTCGTCAGGCGGCGGGTCTATGTGTCATTTGGAAAGATATCGGCGCCGCGCAGCTTTTGATGTGCTCCTCCGTGGCGGAGGAGGCAAACCACTGCCTCCGCTCCGGACATGGTGGAGAAGGTTGAGGCGAGATGTGCGGACTTGGCGGCTGGAGCTCAGAGTGCGGAGATGGATAAGCAATGGAGGAAGAAGGCGTGGGTAAAAGGTGGATCCTTATCCCTTATATATAGGCGGACGAAGACTATCGTCCCCACCGGCTGGTAAAACTCGCTTATCTCCCAAGCGCCACCATCAATGGCGCGGTTGGGTTACCTACGTCCGTATTGATGGGAATCCGGAATAAGGGAACACGATCTACTGCCGACAAGGCGTGCCAAGAAACCGCTTCGCTAAGCGCTGAGGTGGTATAATAAAAAGCGATTCAAGTAAAGCTTGGTAGTGGCGTGGCGTCATGCCACAAAATACATCAGCAGATTGAACACTGTGTACATATCTCTCTCGGTGGAATGTGGAATTTATTTTGCGAGCGGACACTATCTGGTGTTCACAATCTTCTATGAATTATTGGAGGAGGAACCCGCCTTGCAATGCCGAACAATATCTTGCGCGGACTCATCGTCATTGAAGCCTGGTTAGGGAGACTCTTGAGGAGTCTGGACTAGGGGTGTCCGAACAGCCGGACTATCATCGTCGGCCGGTCTCAAGGCTGTGAAGATACAAGATTGAAGACTTCGTCCCGTGTCCGGATGGGACTTTCCTTGGCGTGGAAGGCAAGCTTGGCGATATGGATATGTAGATCTCCTACCATTGTAACCGACTCTGTGTAACCCTAGCCCTCTCCGGTGTCTATATAAACCGAAGGGTTTTAGTCCGTAGGACACAACCATTACGACAATCATACCATAGGCTAGCTTCTAGGGTTTAGCCTCCTTGATCTCGTGGTAGATCCACTCTTGTACTACCCATATCATCAATATCAATCAAGCGGGGTAGGGTTTTACCTCCATCGAGAGGGCCGAACACAGGTAAAAACATCGTGTCCCTTGTCTCCTGTTACCATTCGCCTAGGCGCACAGATTCGGTACCCCCTACCGAGATCCGCGGTTTGACACCGGCAGTGGTGATTCTTCTCTTTTGCTTCTTCTTCTTGGAGAATCTTCTCTTCTTTTGGAGGGTGCCGTACACTCATTGGAATAGTGTCGGGTCTCCCACAATTGTAGCAATTCGCTCTCGACTTGAAGATCTTTTGTCATTGTAAGACCTTGACTTGGAGCTTCTTTCTTTGCTTCTACTCTTGTAGAATTTGTTGAAGTTCTTCACCATTAAGCTCAATTCTTCATTGAAGGTTTGTTTCTCACTTGATGATGTGGGGCTTCACTTGAGGCCTTACAAGCACCACTTGACTTGTTGTGAAGTTCCTCCTTATCCTTGAGTGACATCTCATGAGCAACAATTATTCCAATGACTTCCGTTGGCTTGAGATCTTTGTAGTTTGGCATCATTTGGATCAATGTGCTGCGGTATCATACTTTCCATCAATGCTCTTAGTATCTTCTTGATGATGAATTTGTCGGTCATCTCTTCACTCCCTAAGCCGGCAATCTCATTTGTGATAAGAGCAAGCCTAGAGTACATTTCAGCGACACCTTCACCATCCTTCATTTTGAACTTGTCAAGCTGACTTTGGAGCACATCCAACTTGGATTCCTTGACGGATTTGGTACCTTCATGCATATCAATCAAAGTATTCCAAATTTCCTTTGCATTCTCAAGACGGCTGATTTTTTTGAATTCTTCGGGGCACAATCCGTTGAAGATGATATCACAAGCTTGAGCATTGTATTGCAGCATCTTCAATTCTTCCGCATTAGCTTCACCTTGCAAGCCAATACAAATAATTGCCCAAATGGCGGGGTTATGTTCGAGAATATGCATTTTCATCTTATGCTTCCAACTAGCAAAATTAGTACCATCAAAGTAAGGACCTCTACGGTGATAATTTCCCTCGCTAGACGCCATACTCTCCTAGGTTGTGAAACCAAGGCTATGACCACCAAAAGCTATGGAAATCAAAGAAAATGGAGACCAAAGCTCTGATACCACTTGTAGGACCTTGAAGTATGTCTAGAGGGGGGGTGATTAGACTACTTGACCAATTAAAAACTTAACCTTTTCCCAATTTTAGAGTTTGGCAGATTTTAGCTATCTTAGGACAAGTCAAGCAATCATCACAGATATCAAGAAAGCATGCAAAGAGTATATAGGCAGCGAAAATTAAAGCATGCAACTTGCAAGAAAGTAAAGGGAAGGGTTTGGAGGATTCAAGCGCAATTGGAACCTGAGATGTTTTTGGCGTGGTTCCGATGGGTGGTGCTATCGTACATCACGTTGATGGATACTTCAACCCACGAAGGGTAGCAGTTGCCTTGAGTCCATGGAGGCTCCACCCACGAAGGGTCCACGAAGAAGCAACATTGTCTATCCCACCATGGCCGTCGCCCACGAAGGACTTGCCTCACTAGCGGTAGATCTTCACGAAGTAGGCAATCTCCTTGCCCTTACAAACTCCTTGGTTCAACTCCACAATCTTGTCGGAGGCTCCCAAGTGACACCTAGCCAATCTAGGAGACACCACTCTCCAAGAAGTAACAAATGGTGCGTTGATGATGAACTCCTTGCTCTTGTGCTTCAAATGATAGTCTCCCCAACACTCAACTCTCTCTCATAGGATTTGGATCTGGTGGAAAGAAGATCTGAGTGGAAAGCAACTTGGGGAAGGCTAGTGAAAGTGCAACTAATCCCCGGGTGGTTTTGGTAATTAATAACAACATATATATAATTGAACTAATAGTTACTTGAGAATCATTTCGAGAGTTCATTGATATGGGTATGGCAAGGGTGAAGAAGTGGACCCCCAAAATGCTAAGGCAAGCATTGGCAAAAGCTCAAGACTCCATTTTGGTTTAGTGATCCAAGATCACATTGAGTCCATAGGAAAAGCCAATACTATTAAAGGGGATGAGGTTATGATGATGATCTGGTTGCTCAAGTGCTTAGTGATACATCTCCTAAACTATCAAGCAACTTTCACCGCCATAGACACTCATAAGTAGTCTCGGTCCCACCGATATTCCAAACTCAGTCACACCGAGATGAACCACCTCAGCCATAAGCCAAACCCTAGTAAACTTCGGATTTTCCGATTCGAACTCGGTCTCACGAAACATGAGTTGCCAAGTTTACGTAACATACGTCATCAAATCGGTGTCACCGAGATGATGAAGTCGGTCCCACCAAACTGGCATGCTCTTGTCATTACCTGAATCGGACTAACCGAGATTGTATATTCGGTCCCAAGAAAATCCCAACGTTCACATTATTTGAACTATCGGTCTCACCGAGTTGTCCCTTCGGTCCCACCGAGATTGCTCAAATGTGTGTAGCGGTTGGATTTTGTGTGGAGGCTATTTATACCCTCCACCCCTCTTCATTCATGGAGAGAGCCATCGAAAGAACTACCACTCCTACCTTACATTTACGAGAAGAGAACTACCTACCCTTGTGTTGAGATCAAGTTGCTCCACTCCCACCATATGAAGCTTGATCTCTAGCCTTCCCAAGTTGCTTTCCACTCAATCCTTTCTTCCACCACAGCCAAATCGGTGAGGAGAGTTGAGTGTTGGGGAGATTATCATTTTAAGCACAAGAGCAAGGAGTTCATCATCATCTACAACATCTATTACCTTTTGGAGGTGGTGCCTCCTAGATTGGTTAGGTGTAAGCTTGGGAGCCTCCGTCGTCGAGATGTGGAGTTGAACCAAGAAGTTTGTAAGGGCAAGGATATCGCCTACTTCGTGAAGATCTACCCCGAGTAAGGCTAGCCCTCCGTGGGCGTTGGCCATGATGGAATAGACAAGGTTGCTTCTTCGTGGACCCTTCGTGGGTGGAGCCCTCCGTGGACTCGCGCAGCCGTTACCCTCCGTGGGTTGAAGTCTCCATCAACGTGGATGTACGATAGCACCACCTATCGGAACCACGGGAAAAATCACCGCGTCTCCAAAATTGCATTTGCTCTTCTCCACCTCTCTTTACTACATGTGCAATTTACTTTCCGCTGCCTATACTCTAGAATTGCATGTGTAGGGTGATGCTTGACTTGATCATAATTGTGAATCTGCCAAAAACTGTTCTTTGTCAAAAGGCAGAATTTTATATTGACAAGTAGTCTAATCACCCCCTCTAGACATACTTTCGATCCTACAAGTGGTATCGAGCTTTGGTCTCCATTATATTGGTTTCCATTGCATTGGACTCCATAAGCTTGGTTTCACAACCTAGGAGAGTATGGCGTCTAGTAAGGGTAATTTTCGTAGAGGTCCTTACTTTGATGGTACAAATTTTGCTAGTTGGAAGCATAAAATGAAAATGCATATTCTTGGTCATAACCCAGCCGCATGGGGCATTATTTGTGTTGGTATGCAAGGTGAATTCTTGAGGAAGGAAAAGTTCGGATCGTGGCTACACCGGAAGAATTGCGGATGTTGCAAAACAATGCTCAAGCTTGTGACATTCTCTTCAATGCCTTGTGTCCCGAGGAGTTCAACAAAATCAGCCGTCTTGTAGCGACCCGACTCGGTAAGAGTCGAAGTCTCTGTGCTTACCGTGCTAGTCCCTGGATCGACTTGCTAGCACACACAGTACTCGATGAAATAACAGAAATAACACACATCTCTTTATTACATCGATAGTCCAGGAGCAATACATTTATTACAAAATAGGGCATAGAGCCAATAACAAATACTGCGGAAGCAAAGTAGTAAATGAGTCCAACTCCACGAGCAAGGTTGAGTGTAGAACATCGACCTATCGCACCTTAATCCTCGTCGGATATATACGCAGCGTGATAAGTTGCAGCCATATAGGTCGATTACATTGAATGTCTTGGCAAGTCACATCATAAGTGTAATGAACCTACTTGTGCATGCAATTTGGCTGGTGGAAAGCTCTAAGTTTAATTTTTGCATAAAGCTAGTTTTTCCCTATTAGAAAAGATGTTATTCTACTACTACACATTTGCATAGGATGAGTTGGCAAACCCAACTCCATCCATTCCCAAGTTTCATTTAAATCCCAACTGTTTAATTAAAGGTGAGGAGATCTCCCGGCATTTTCACCACTAGATGCTCAAGATGTCCGTAACCGGGGACAAAACTAATCGATTAGGTTGACACTCTGCGGAGGTTGCGCACTTTTCCCCACAAGACTCGACCACCTCCATGATCGGAAGATCGAGACATAGTCTTTGAAAATGTTCCCCTTAACCCACGGATAGGCGGTACACCTACATCATTCTACATCTGCTAGCCCATCCGGAAGGGTCACACTAACTACTCAACTAAGCGAGCCCATATTGGCTTGTGGCTGCACACGTAAGCTTCTAGACATGAGAATCGATTGATCTCTTTGAGCTGGCGGACGGTCCACTAGTGGTGCACCACCATGGATTTCCCATCGTGCCCCATGCCGCCACCATTCCCTCAAGTTTCCGCCCGGTAGTTCATTAATTAACTTAGGTCCTACTTACTACATTGTCACTCATACTTTACAATGTTCACTCCCCAATCCACGTCTACTTAGCGAAGCAACATAATGTAAAGCGATGGCGACAATGTCATATGGTTCGAGACCTACCTCAATGAACTCTTTGGGTGAAAAGCATAGTCATCGGCATCAATTCCTACCATGCAGTCCTACCGCAAAGAACTAAGTGCATAATAAAAACATAGGTAAAGAAACATGATCAAGATGCAACTTGCCTTGAAATGCTGCTGGTTGAATTCTAAGGAATGAAAATATTACGCTTAGCACTCAGGGCAATCTATACATAAGGAGATAAACAAACATAAGCAAACATTCAAGAGAACCAAGAAGAACATGCAAAGCAAAAGTCTCGGAAAACCAAATGAACAAACATCACACCTAACTAGCACGAAATTATTCTAAGTGCAAAACAACATAGGCCTATGGTTCAAAAAGTGATGTGAACTATAGTGCGTACTATGCATACTAGTAAAATATTAATGGGCAGATTCTAGTGTGTGAAAATTATTGTGACAAAGGTCCAGGTGATAGGGTTTGGCTACGGTGACAAAGTGCAAAAAGAAACAACTTAATCAGACTACGGTTTGGGAGATATGGCCATTTGAAGTTCAAATTCAAATCTGAATAAATTCAAATTTGAATCTGTCAAAAGTTTGCAAAAGGATACCACTGGATAGATCTAAACAATACGAAGAATTTGCGCTGGTTTCATCGAGTTTGGATCTCACGGTTAAAAAGTTGTGGCTATCACGAAGTTCGAGGGACTAATCTGCTAATTACGAGGACTAAGCAGAGAGAAAACTATCGCAAACAAGTCCCTGGCCACGTGGCGGCTCGTGGCTGGCGAGCAGCGTCCGCTGCGGAGGCTATCTGACGAACGACCGCTAAATAAAAAAAAACGATGGCGGCTAAACTAAAGAAAAACCGGCCTTCGGTTTAAATAAAACCGGCGGTCTAAGGAACCATGGTTAACGCGTACCTCTTCATGAAATAAAAAAACCAAACCTAATCTAATCTAGGCTATCCATGCTAGATCGAGCGGGTGAGGTGGGGGGCGGCTTACGATGGTGGAGGTGGTGGCGGCGGCAGCGAACGAGCAACGGCGGTGGCGTCGTGGCGGAGGCGGCGGCTCTGGCGGTTCTCGGCGTCGAGGAAGAAGACCGGAGGTGCGGCGGCGTCGAGGCGTCGCGAAGGTGGTGGCGGCGTCGTCGGCGGCGTCCGGACGAAGCGAAGCGAGGCGGCGGGGCTCGGAGCTCCGGCGAGGTCGGCGTCGTCGGGCGTCGTCTCGGCGGGACCTAAGGGCAAAAACGTGTCAAAGCGATGCGCGTTATCGCGATGATCCACTTGACAAAGAAGGAGAGCTAGGGGTGCCTTGACGGCCAAGCAGACGGCGGAGTGGCGCGGCTCGGCGAGATCTGACAGCGGCGGCAGCGGCGGTAAGGCGGCGTGGGAAGATGCGAGTGGCGAGAATGGAGAGAGGGTCGAGGCTTCTTATTGGCGCGGAGAGGGCTCGGGAGGCGAGGATAAGCTCTATCCGAGAGCTTGCCGGCGAGTTGGGGAGGGCGTGTGCTCATCTGCGGAGAAGCGGGAGGTTAGGGACGACACTGGGGAGTGGGCCCATGGTCGATGATGGGGAGAGTGGCGAGCGAGAGCGGCGTGAGCGATCGGCCGGGCGGCCTGGCGTCAGGCTGAGCCTTGGCCTTGCCTTGGCTTTGGCTGGCCTTGGTGGTAGGCATGGCGATCCTGGGCGAGCTGGTTTGGTCGAGGCGGGTGAATCGCGTCGTCGTTTTTTTAAGCAGAACACTAAAGTGGTCATAATTAATTCAAATGAATTAATAAAAACACCACAAATATTTATAAAATAGCTATGCAATATTTAGAGCCTAATGAACATTAACTTAAGCACAGAACATTTTGTAAATATTTCCTAATGCAATTAATGCACTTTTTCTTGATAAAATAAATACCAAATAAACTCCAAAACTACAAATAATATTCAAAATATAATTTCCCACTCTTTTATATTTTGAGAAGTCATCTTATCCTCTCATTTGTTTTTCTCGAGTGGAAAATATTATTTGAATATTTTTTAAAAACTCCAAAATGCAAAGAAATATGATATGCATTGAATGATTCTATTAACATCCGAATTTAATAAAATTAGGATGTTACAAACCTACCCCTTAAGATGAATCTAGTCCTCGAGATTGGGTTAACTTGACAAAAAGGTGTGGATGGTCTGCTGAGATCTTCTTCTCTTTCCGGTAGCTTCCTCCTCGGTGTGGTGACTCCTTTGAACTTTGCGAAACGATGATCTTGGTTGAGTGATCCTCTCTGCGATCTCAAGAATCTTAATAGGCTTCTCCTCATAAGTCGGATCGCTCTCTAAGCTGAATTGCCTCGAGTGGCACGGTATCTCTCAAAGGAATATCCGCCATCTCTGCATGACACTTCTTCAGCTGGGAAACATGAAACACATCATGAACTCCTGTCAAAGCCTCTGGTAATTCCAACTGGTATGCAACCTCTCCTCTGCGTTCCAGAACTCTGTATGGTCCCACAAATCGTGGTGCTAGCTTTCCTTTGACTCCAAATCTCTTAATACCTCGAAGTGGGGACACTCGAAGATATGCTCTATCTCCCACTTCATAGATCACTTCCTTGCGTTTAGCATCAGCATAACTTTTCTGCCTTGACTGGGCTATCTTAAGTCTGTCACGAATCAACTTGACCTTCTCCTCTAAATCCCTGATCAAATCAGGTCCAAACAATTTCGATCTCAACTCCATCCCACATCAAAGGTGTCTGCATTTCTGCCATACAATGCCTCAAAGGGCCATCTGCAAAGCGGCTTGGTAGCTGTTGTTGTCTGAGAACTTCTGCGTGGGGTAAGTTATCATCCCAACTAGACCCATAGTCTAGCGCACAAGCTCTCGGCATGTCCTCGAATCTGATTGACTCTCTCATCGCCCATCGATCACGTGGATGGAAGGCATCTTGAACTCTAACTGGTACCCAAAGTTTCATGCAAGCGATTCCAAAACATTGAGGTAAGCTGTGTTCCTCTATCGTCTGATGCTCCTCGGAACTCCATGCATACATACAATCATGGTCATATATATATTTGCCAGCTTAGCACTTGTATAGGTGGTCTTCACTGGAATGAAGTGAGCAACCTTGGTCAAACGATCCACTATCACCCAAATGGAATCATAACTGAGACGGGTCTGGGTAACCCGTGATAAAGTCCATACCAAGTTTATCCCATTTCCAATCAGGTATCGGCAACGGCTGAAGTAAACCGGCTGGTTTCTGATGCTCTGCCTTTACTCTCTGACATACATCACATATCGCCACATACTCGGCAATCTCTCTCTTCATACCGGCCCACCAAAAACTTTCCTTCAAGTCCAAATACATCTTGGTGTTGCCTGGGTGTATCGAATATGGTGAGTCATGAGCCTCCTGAAGAATCAACTTCCTGATCTCTGGATCATTGGGTACACAAATCCGTTGCCCAAACCATATGGTTCCACTTTCATCCTCACGGAATCCTTTTGCTTTCCCTTTGCTCATCATTTCCTTTATCTCAGCAATACCTTGGTCCAACCACGGGCTTCTCGATTCTTCCCAACAAGGTGGACTATACCTCGAGTCTTGACAACATAACCTCTTGGAACTATTTCCAAGCTGAAGGTCTCTAAGCTCATCACATAACTCCGAGGTAAACCTCCTGCTTTGTAAGGGTGTTAACATAACTCTTACGGCTCAAAGCATCTGCCACAACATTGGCTTTTCTGGATGATAATGCAGACTCATGTCATAATCCTTTATAAGTTCCAACCATCTCCTTTGCACGAGATTCAACTCATACTGCGTGAAAATGTACTTCAAACTCTTGTGATCCGTGTAAACATCTGCGATTCCCAATAAGATAGTGTCTCCATGTCTTGAGTGCATGCTGTGGCTGCTAACTCCAAATCATGCGTGGCATAGTTCAACTCATGAGGTCGAAGGCTGTCGTGAAGCATAAGCTACAACTTTTCCCTCTGCATAAGAACACCTCCAAGTCCACGGCGTGAAGCATCACAATACACAGAAAGTCCTTGTGTCGTCGGGTAGGATTACTGCTTGGGGCTGTAACCAAGCGTTTCTTCAACTCTTGAAAGCTGGCTTCACACTCTTGATCCAAACAAACTTGGTGTCCTTCTTCAACAACGTTGTCATGGGCCTTACAATCTTAGAAATTTTCAATAAATCTCGGTAATACCTGCAAGTCCAAGGAAGCTGCGAATCTCGCCAAGCTGTGGTGGGTGCATTCCATTCTGTGGTGACTCTACCTTGGTAGGGTCCCTTGCAATCCTTCACGACACAACATGTCCAAGGAATCCGACTTCCTTGAGCCAAAACTCACACTTGCTGAACTTGGCATAAAGTTGATGTTCTCTGAGCTTCTCCAAAACCAAGCGCGAGATGTTGACGTGTTCCTCCTCATTCTTGGAAAACCAATATGTCATCAATGAATACCACAACGAACTTATCCAAGAACTCCATGAACACCTTGTTCATCATGCTCATAAAATAAGCGGGGCATTAGTCAAACCAAAGGACATGGTGTATACTCATAAAGCCCATACCTTGTGGTAAAAGCTGTCTTGGGTATATCCTTCTCACGGATCTTCAATTGGTGATAACCCGATCGAAGATCGATCTTGGAAAACACTAGCTCCTTCTAGCTGGTCAAACAAGTCATTGATCATCGGTAGGGATACTTGTTCTTGATGGTCACCTCGTTCAAAAGCGGTAATCCACACACATCCTCAAGGTTCCATCCTTCTTCTCTACTAAAATCTTGGGGCTCCCCAAGGTGATGAACTTCGGCGAATATACCCTTTCTCTAGCAACTCCTTAATCTGTTTCTTGACTTCCTCCAAATCATTAGCGGACATCCGTCGGCCTCTTGGAGATAGGTCACATGCTGGCAGCAACTCGATCAAAACTCAATCTCCCGATCTGGCGGCATACACAGTAACTCCTCAGGAAATACATCGGGATAATCCTTCACCTGCTTGGTACTTCTTCTGGACAACTCCGTAAGAGAGTTCACAGAGTCCTCTTAGGCTTAAGCACGGATACATACTTGATCCTCTTCTTCTCAGGGGTGGTGAGAAAAATCGATCTACTAGCACAATTGATGGTCCCCTCATACTTGGACATCAATCCATCCCTAGGATTACATCCAACCCTTGTGACTCTAGTATGATCATATCCGTAGGAAAACATGTCCCCCTATGTTCAAAGGCAGCTGGAAACATCCTGTCTAGCCATAGACTCGGCTCTGGGAACTCACTAGAATGGGTGCCTTAAGAGCTACGGTAGGCAACTTATGTCTATCCACGAATCCCTTGATATGAATGAATCGATGCACGGTGTCAAAAAGAGCGAGTCTGGAAATAAATTAACCAGAACTTACCAATCAACTGCGTCGGGCTGTTCATAGACCTCTTCCACATTGACATGATTCACATGCCCTTAGTGAAAGGATTAGGCTTCTTGCCTCCAGAATTCCCATTGCCATTTCCATTTCCATTCTGCGCCTCAGGACACTCATTGGAGTAGTGCCCTGTCTTCTTGCATTTGAAGCAAGTGATGTGACTCAGATCTTTCTTCATTGGTGTAGAAGAGTTGAAATGCTGCTGGTTGCCATTCCCTCCATTGCCATTTCCATGCTTGTGACCATGGTGGTTGTGTCCATTTCCTCCATCTTTGAATGTGGCCTCCATGGTTATGATGATTCCTCAAACTTGCTAGTTCTGATCGAGAACTTCTGATGCGGGCTGTAGCGGGGTTTCTGTTGAACTCGAGTTATACTTCCCATGACCGTACTTTCTCTTACGATTCTCCATCTGCTGGTGCTTGCCTTGAGAATGGTAGCCTTATCAACCAACTCGATAGTTCACAAAAGTCGCCATAGTCAGCTGAACTCCCAACTCATCGTTCAGTCCCTCGAAACTTCTCTGCTTGGCTGCATCGGTGGCCCGTCCCACAGTGCATAACGGGCCAACTTCTTGAACTCATCGGCATCTTTGGGGTACCGTCGTCCTCCTGGCGCAAGTTGCGGAACTCCTTCTTCTTGAGACTCATGGCTCCAGTGAGACATGAGCGGTCTGAGAATACTGCTGGGCCGAGTCAAGTCACATTCTCCAAGGGTATGTGGTGGTGTAGTTCTCCCACCAAGCGGCGGGCCATCCGGTGATGGGCGGCAAACTTCACCTTCTCGGCATCATTGCATCCTGCCGTGGTTAGCTCCTTCCTATCTTGCGGAGCCGGTCATCTGCGACGATTGGCTCCGTCTTCTTTGGAGAACACGGGTGGTTTCAGCCTCGAAAAGCAGGTAAGGCATCAGCTGGGGGTGGCGGCGGTGGGTTGTTGTTGTTACAGTTGCAGTTACGAATGACCATCGCATAAGAGCATTACTGCTGCTGGATCAACTCCATGAGCTCCGCGGAAAGTTGAATTCGAGTCACGTCTTGGAGGCATCGATGGGTTTAGAGTGGATGAGAAGTCGAGAATAGAATAAGGCCTAGGGAGTAAAATCACACTACCCATATGCACATGATAGCAAATAAACTTCAAATCACTCCAATTCAATTTCACTCAAAGGGTTCACATGAACAATCAAACCTAAGGTAAGCCATGTCACAAGATTTGACAAGGTCTCACAAATGAAATAAAACTAATGGGATAACGAAATCAAATTCCTAACTCTCATGGTGGTATAAAATCTAACTCTCGTCGGATGAAGACCATCAACCATGTTGACATCGGTGTCCTTGCATCCTTTATGCGTGTCATCATCTCCATTACCTGGTCCTTGTCTGGTGACATAGGCACCATCTGAGTGATCCTCTGGATGTTTTCTCCCTCATCCAGCTTCTCCTCGGCCTCCTCAAGCTCAAGCTTGGATCGTCGATCTTCTCACTGTAGTCGTCCAGCTCTCCCTCATGCTCGATCACGGCGTCTTGGAGTTCCTCCTCGAGATCTGCCTTGCGAGTCATGAGGTTCTTGATAGCGATCATGTTGTCGAGACAGCTCCGGCTCCATCATACGAATGTGATCCTCCATGTCTGGATATGGGATGCTATCGTCTCGTCCTCCGAGTCGCACCACATCTCCATTTGCGTCGCGGCGTCCAGTACATCACGAAGGAGGTCCTCTTGAGGTCTTCGTCATACTCCTCCGAATCGTCCGAGAGCAGCGTGAGCAGCGATGCCCTGCCCAAGCCCCATGTTGCGGTATCCACATGGAAATCAATGGGCTTAGTGCGGTTTCGAGATCGTCGAGGATATGGGCATCAATCCTCCAACATGTCTCCTCGGGCGGGGTGGCGGTGAAGGTCGGTGAATGTGGGAAGCCCAATCTTGGTGCTTCACGATCTTCACCATTTGCCGTCAAAAGGCATGGTCTCATCGGGCTGCTCAAACTCGACAATGGCGGACGACATCTACATTTGAAAGGGGAAGAAATTAGTACAGAAGTAAAGAAGGTGCGAGACCAAAGGATATATAGGAAAGTGAAAAATAAAGTTTTTATCCTATGGCTTTTCCATTTTCTAGAATTCGCGTCCTACGATCAGCGTGTGCTCGATACCATCTTGTAGCGACCCGACTCGGTAAGAGTCGAAGTCTCTGTGCTTACCGTGCTAGTCCTGGATCGACTTGCTAGCACACGATTACTCGATGAAATAACGAAATAACACACATCTCTTTATTACATCGATAGTCCGGGAGCAATACATTTATTACAAAATAGGGCATAGAGCCAATAACAAATCTGCGGAAGCAAAGTAGTAAATGAGTCCAACTCCACGAGCAAGGTTGAGTGTAGAACATCGACCTATCGCACCTTAATCCTCGTCGGATATATACGCAGCGTGATAAGTTGCAGCCATATAAATCGATTACATTGAATGTCTTGGCAAGTCACATCATAAGTGTAATGAACCTACTTGTGCATGCAATTTGGCTGGTGGAAAGCTCTAAGTTTAATTTTTGCATAAAGCTAGTTTTTCCCTATTAGAAAAGATGTTATTCTACTACTACACATTTGCATAGGATGAGTTGGCAAACCCAACTCCATCCATTCCCAAGTTTCATTTAAATCCCAACTGTTTAATTAAAGGTGAGGAGATCTCCCGGCATTTTCACCACTAGATGCTCAAGATGTCCGTAACCGGGGACACGGCTAATCGATTAGGTTGACACTCTGCAGAGGTTGCGCACTTTTCCCCACAAGACTCGACCGCCTCCATGATCGGAAGATCGAGACATAGTCTTTCGAAAATGTTCCCCCTTAACCCACGGATAGGCCGGTACACCTACATCATTCTACATCTGCTAGCCCATCCGGAAGAGTCACACTAACTACTCAACTAAGCGAGCCCATATTGGCTTGTGGCTGCACGTAAGCTTCTAGACATGAGAATCGATTGATCTCTTTGAGCTTGGCGGACGGTCCACTAGTGGTGCACCACCATGGATTTCCCATCGTGCCCCCTGCATGCCGCCACCATTCCCTCAAGTTTCCGCCGGGTAGTTCATTAATTAACTTAGGTCCTACTTACTACATTGTCACTCATACTTTACAATGTTCACTCCCCAATCCACGTCTACTTAGCGAAGCAACATAATGTAAAGCGATGGCGACAATGTCATATGGTTCAGACCTACCTCAATGAACTCTTGGGTGAAAAGCATAGTCATCGGCATCAATTCCTACCATGCAGTCCTACATAAAGAACTAAGTGCATAATAAAAACATAGGTAAAGAAACATGATCAAGATGCAACTTGCCTTGAATGCTGCTGGTTGAATTCTAAGAATGAAAATATTACGCCGCACTCAAGGCAATCTATACAAAGGAGATAAACAAACATAAGCAAACATTCAAGAGAACCAAGAAGAACATGCAAAGCAAAAGTCTCGGAAAACCAAATGAACAAACATCACACCTAACTAGCACGAAATTATTCTAAGTGCAAAACAACATAGGCCTATGGTTCAAAAAGTGATGTGAACTATAGTGCGTACTATGCATACTAGTAAAATATTAATGGGCAGATTCTAGTGTGTGAAAATTATTGTGACAAAGGTCCGGTGATAGGGTTTGGCTACGGTGACAAAGTGCAAAAGAAACAACTTAATCGGAGACTACGGTTTGGGAGATATGGCCATTTGAAGTTCAAATTCAAATCTGAATAAATTCAAATTTGAATCTGTCAAAAGTTTGCAAAAGGATACCACTGGATAGATCTAAACAATACGAAGAATTTGCGCTGGTTTCATCGAGTTTGGATCTCGGTTAAAAAGTTGTGGCTATCACGAAGTTAGGGACTAATCTGCTAATTACGAGGACTAAGCAGAGAAGAAAACTATCGCAAACAAGTCCCTGGCCACGTGGCGGCTCGTGGCTGGCGAGCAGCGTCGCTGCGGAGGCTATCTGACGACGCGCTAAATAAAAAAACGATGGCGGCTAAACTAAAGAAAAACCGGCCTTCGGTTTAAATAAAACCGGCGGTCTAAAGGAACCGCGGTTAACAGCGTACCTCTTCGCGAAATAAAAAAACCAAACCTAATCTAATCTAGGCCGTCCATGCTAGATCGAGCGGGTGAGGTGGGGGCGGCTTCTGATGGGCTGGAGGTGGTGGCGGCGGCAGCGAAGACGGCAGCCTTGGCGTCGGTCGGACGGAGGCGGCGGCTCTGGCGGTCCTCGGCGTCGAGGAAGAAGACGAGGGAGGTGCGGCGCGTCGAGCGTCGCGAAGGTGGTGGCGGCGTCGTCGGCGGCGTCCGGACGAAGCGAAGCGAGGCGGCGGGGCTCGAGCTCCGGCGAGTCGAGGCGTCGTCGGGCGTCGTCTCCGGCGGGACCTAGGGCAAAAAGCGTGTCAAAGCGATGCGCGTTATCGCGATGATCCACTTGACAAAGAAGGAGAGCTAGGGGTGCCACAGCGGCGTTTAAGCAGACGGCGGAGTGGCGGCTCGGCGAGATCTGACAGCGGCGGCAGCGGTAGAGGCGGCGTGGGAAGATGCGAGTGGCGAGAATGGAGAGAGAGGGTCGAGGGCTTCTTATAGGCGCGGAGAGAGGGCTCGGGAGGCGAGGATAAGCTCTATCCCGAGAGCTTGGCCGGCGGAGTTGGGAGGCAGCGTGCTCATCTGCGGGAGAAGCGGGAGGTTGGGGACGACTGGGAGTGGGCCCATGGTCAATGGCGGCGCGATGGCAGCGAGGTGTGTCATGAGCGTCGACCAAGGCGGTGGCGTCAGTATTGGGGCTGGCCTTGGGGGCTGTCTGGCTGGCCTTGTTGGTGGTATGTGGCGTCCCTGGGCGAACTGGTTCGGTCCAAAGGGTGAATCGTCGTCGTTTTTTTAAGCAGAACACTAAAGTGGTCATAATTAATTCAAATGAATTAATAAAAACACCACAAATATTTATAAAATAGCTATGCAATATTTAGAGCCTAATGAACATTAACTTAAGCACGAGAACATTTTGTAAATATTTCCTAATGCAATTAATGCACTTTTGCTGATAAAATAAATACCAAATAAACTCCAAAACTACAAATAATATTCAAAATATAATTTCCCACTCTTTTATATTTTGAGGAAGTCATCTTATCCCCTCTCATTTGTTTTTCTCGAGTGGAAAATATTATTTGAATATTTTTTTAAAAACTCCGAAAATGCAAAGAAATATGATATGCATTGAATGATTCTATTAACATCCGAATTTAATAAAAATTGGGATGTTACATCTTGAGAATGCAAAAGAGATTTGGGATACTTTGGTTGAAATGCACGAAGGTACCGAGTCCGTGAAGGAATCAAAGCTAGATATTCTTCAAGGTCAACTTGACAAGTTCAAGATGAAGGATGGTGAAGAATTCATTTGAAATGTACTCTAGGCTTGCTCTCATCACAAATGAGATTGCCGGCTTAGGAAGCGAAGAAATGACCGACCGATTCATCATCAAGAAGATTCTCAAAGCTTTGGATGGAAAGTATGACACCGTGTGCACTTTGATCCAAATGATGCCAAACTACAAGACTCTCAAGCCAACGAAGTCATTGGAAGAATTGTTGCTCATGAGATGACACTTAAGGATAAGGAAGAGCTTCACAAAAGTCAAGTGGTGCTTACAAAGCTACAAGTGATGCTCCCACAACCTCAAGTGACAAGTTAGTTTCAATGAAGAGATAAGCCTAATGGTCAAGAACTTGACAAATTCTACAAGAATAGAGGCAAAGAGAGAAGCTCAAAGTCTAGATCATATGATGAAAAGAGATCTTCTAGTCGTGATCGAAGCTGCTACAATTGTGGAAGACCGGACACTACTCAAATGAGTGTCTGGCTCCCCACAAGAGAAGAGAAGAATCTCCAAGAAGAAGAAGCTCAAGAGATGAGTCACCTCGAAAGAGAGAAGGGCAGAGATGATCATTATGAACGAAGACCCTCTCGGAGAAGCAAGGATTTGAAGAGGAAAGACAAGTCATCAAGGAGCTACACAAGAAGAAAACATCAAGCTCATGTAGGTGAATGGGTCTCCGGCTCCGACACCGACAATCAATCCGAAGGAAGCTATCACTCCGACTCGACTACGATCAAGATGAAGGTGTTGCGGTCTTGCTCTCGTATCCTCCAACTCCAACTCCTACGACTTATTTGATTCACCAAATGAGGGAATTGGAAGATGCTTCATGGATAAAGGCCCCAAGGTATCACACCCTGAATTCATTGACTTCAATAGTGATGAGGATGACTTGCTTGGTGAAGATAAGCTCTTGCATGATAAATCCAGTGAGCCTAGTAACGATGAACATGCTAGTAGTCTTTATAGTCGAGAAGAGTCGAATGACAATGCTATGAAGGAGATTGAGCATCTACTAAAGAACTAAACACTCTTAAGTTAGCTCATGAAACAACTCAAGAAGATCATAGAGAGCTCCTAAGATCTCATGAGAAGCTACGCTTCGAGAAGCTCACTCTAGAGCAAGAACATGAGTTTCTAAAAGCAATCAATGACGATCTTCGGAAGAAGAGTTCTTCATATCTTGCCAAACGACTTCTCTTGTCTAATTTCTTGCCACCCATTAAGACTAAGCATGACAAGCATAAGAAAAATTCTTCCTCTAGCAGTAACAATAACCAAGCTAAATCCAATGTTGTTGCTTCTAGTAGTTCTCTTGATTCCACTAACAATGTTTCAAGCCAAGTTACACTTGAGCAAGAGAATAGTTTATTGAAAGGGATCATAGAAAGGTGTCTACAAGAGCCTTGCGGAAGCAAGAACTTTGAGAAATTGTTACAAGCAAGGAAGGCACGGAAGAATCAAGGAATTGGTTTTGGCGAAAGTTCAACGCCGAAGGCGTTGAGTGGGAAGAAGGTCGATATCCTACTCCACAGTTTGTTCCTCAAAAGGAGAAATATGATCCTACTTCTTCCAATGTGGAACAAGCTCAAGATGACCTTCCACCACAAGACCACAAGCTAAAAGGCAAGGACAAGCTTCAAGAGGAGATTGATGCACTTGTTGAAGCACCTCAAGCCATGGTCAAGTGGGTTCCCAAGGAAACGTCAAGTTCTACTTCGTCAAGCTCAACTACAACCCCAAGGATTCCCATCAAGATGATGTGGATCGAAGAAGAAGAACTAGAAAGTTCTTGAGGGTGACTCCGCCAACATACTTCACTCACATTCATTTTGGCAAAAACTTGTGCAATCAACTTCCACATCGTGCACTAGTTCATGGAGTCACAAACCCTCTTGTTGGTAAGTCAAGGGACAAGGTAATCATTGCTTTCATGGACATCATCTATTGTGAACTTCAATCTATGTCCATGGATATCGTTGTTTGTTCCTTGTGGGACTAACCCATGTAGGTATTGAAAGTGCGAATCCAAAGGATAGCTCCCAACTCTTGATGATCTCCATCAACATTGAGCATCCACATCTTCAACATCTACATGAAGTCTTCTCGACAACCCAAGGTTAGTTTGACCCTTTAAAGGGATTCTCACATCTAGGGGAGCTTTGCTCTAAAAATTGAGCTAAAGCATCTTCAAATGATGTGAACACATCAATGCTTTATGTAAAAGTGGTAACCCCACTTGTGCTTAAGCGATGAGTATGACCTATGATCAAATGTTCTCATTTGGCTCCTAAGTCAATATACTCATATAAAGATGACCTAGTCATCGACAAATTGTGTGTTAGTTGCTAGAGTTTTGGTTGTGCATGTTTGACACATATTTCATTTGCTATCTTATTGTGTGAGCATGTTGGATGCATGATTTTATCCATTCGAGGACATCCATTTGTTGTTTTGGTCGTTTTGATTTTTACGACCAAATGGATGGACAAGAATGCCTAAATACCTCCCTAGCTATCTATGCTTTCTTGTCTCAAATTCTATTCTTGCTTACATCACAAATTTTGAACAAGTCATTTTGGACCCTCGGGTGAGGAGCACTCGGAGCCACCTATCCGTCAAGGGCTAATTTCCAAAACCTTCTAATTGATTTGGTCGGACCAACTCACTCAAACTCGGTCGAACCGAAAGCATTTAGACTGATCTAGGTTTTCATCTTGGTGAAACCGAGTTGTGATTTTCGGCGTGACCGAAGTGCATAACTGCCTAACAGTTATCCATCTCGGTGCCACCGAGTTTTACAACTCGGTCCCACCGACAAAGAAGGTATATATTCCGAGGGCGGCGTTGATTCCTCCTTCAAGCGTTTAGCCCCACCCCTTGCTGCCGTCGCCTTGGTCTCCGGATCGTCGCCGTAAATCGCATATGCGCCCTCGCCGCAGGTCTCCGTCGCCGTCAGCGGCCATCTCCTCCGAGCCGTTGCCGCCGTGAAAAACTCCACCAAGTTAGGGTGAGTTTGATCCCTCGTGCTCCCATCTCCGATTCAATGCACGTTTGGATTGCCTAGTATCTTGCCACGATTGAAATCCTCCTGTACACCAGATTGGTTCGTTTGAACTAGATTCGAGTAAAAGTTTTAGGGTTAGGTTTCCGCGGAACACATCTCGGTGAGACCAATTTTATATTTTCGGTATGACTGATTTGTCCTATGGCCATTGCACTGCACCCTTCGGTCCAACCAAGTTGTGCAAAATCGGTGTGACCGAAATGAAGATTCTGTGAAACCCTAGTGTTTTCGGCGGGACGAAACCCACTTCGTCAAACCGAAAGTGGTGTGCCAAGCTCTGTTTAACACTTCGGATTCACGAACCTTAAACTTCGTCTCGACCGAAATGTCTTCTCTGAAAACTTAATACTAGAATTTGAACTCATTTTTTGCAAAAACTTCGCATTTTGTGATGACTCTTCTTCTCTGCCTACACCTTATCTATTCACGGGTTGTCGGCCATGTCGGATGCCGGTGGCGGTGAGAACAGGTCAGATACACCCATTGCGAGACATTCGAGGCAGGCACTAGTCCCGATCCTAGTAGCTCATCGATGATGGTGAGAGGAGTACACCTAGTGGCATGCCTCTTGCAGCCACCGAGCTAGAAAGAAGAGGAATTCAGATGATGAGGATTCAGATTTTGTTGTTGAGGAAGAGGTGACCTCAAAGCCTAAAGGAAGGTTGTTGCCAAGAGCAACAAGATCAACAATCTAAGAAGGGCACCAGCAAAGTCAAGCGATCAACTGTTGCTAAGAAGCTGAATTTGGGAGAGGCATTTGCAAGCAAAGTGAAGAAAACCACCAAGAGAAAGAGGATAGTGCATGTGTGGGAGCTAGAGCAGATATGTATATTGATCCTCATCACGATGCAGCGAGAGAGGATGAGGATGAGGAAGCACCCAGCCTCCTCCTCGAAGCCAAGCTCATGGGTGATGCCATTAAGGTGGAGCCACATCAAAGCCCAAGAAATCTGCTCCGGCTAAGGCAGCTCCAGCAAAACTTCTTTGCCAAGCCCAAGAGGACCATCGAAACATTCCAGCGTCGAAAAGAACAAGGATGATGTGCCACCGGTGAGTCGGCGATGAAGGACCAGCTTCTTGAAACTTCGTCTAAAAGCGCCACTCCATAATGATGCTCATCCTCAAATTTGAGGATATGAAGGCAAGGAAAGATAGAGGTCTCGGGCTATGGAGACAAACTGACCCATATGCCGTGAGGAGAAGAAATGCTATAGATCCCAGATTTCACACGAGAGCGGCGGGACTTCTATGAGACCGTCTTGATGGACAAGAAGCCCATAGTCGCAGACACGGATATGTTATTGGAAGTACATTGACAATGAAGAGCACGAGATTTCTTTCCACATGTGCATGAAAGTTTCCTTTGCAAGTGGAGTTGCAGATTTTGTAGGTCGAAATTGACCCGTTGGAACAATGAGATGATAATGCAATTTTATGCCACACTCACTTCTACCCCGATGGAAAGATTATGTGGATGGTGAAGGTCAAAGGTTTTCTTCTTCTGTTGAAGAATGGGCAGAAATTCTGAATGCTCGAGGCAACGAGAAGATGATATTGATGTATATGGGATTCAAGAAGAATCATGAATCCATGAAAACATGTACAAAGAGGTTCAGCAGAGGATTTGGGAATCTGGAAGCTCGGCTCGATCTACCATCTCGGCAGGCTTACCTACCACTAATACCATTTTGAGCCATACCTTGATGCCCAAATCTGGAGATGATCGCATGATCGGAGGATACTCTATCAACATGCTGCACATACTTGATGAGAGAGCACCTTTCAAGGTGATGGACTTGATGGTAGAGACCATTAAGAGGACTGCGGTGACGAGAAAAGATCATGTGGATTTGCCCCAAATTGATTCTTATCAATGCCAAGTTTGGCACGGGCACATTCTTGTTGGATAGAGAACATTTACCGTTGCAGCGAGCATGAAGACAATGTTGTTGTGATGGATGAGGAGGATTCGACATCTGTTGAAGGTCAAGCCAAGATCGCAGCTGCTAAGAAAGCCAAAGGCGACAAGGAAGCGGCAGCGGCAGCAGCTAAACCAAAGAGTTTTAGAGAGCAAATTCTTGAAGCTACTCAAAGGATTGAACAACGCTGGCCAGCATTGAACAGTCTCGGGAGAGCTTAGAGAGGATTGTTGACGAGAAGATCCACGCTCGGGCGTGAAGCTAAGCGAAGTACAAGTGACCGCCAACAAGCTCGAGGCGGACATTGAGGAAGCAAAGCAGGACAAAGCAGAGCTTATCGTGAGTTGCAGGATGACTTAGTCCAGATTCTCATCGACAGATTGCTCCGGTTCCCAAAGGATCCCGATCATTTGCTATTCGATGGTGACACGGGACTACAGCTTCACCACCTCCCACAGTTCCAGCGATTGCTCCTACTCCAGCTCCGGCTCGGTGTCCACTCCTCCAAAGACAGACATCACTGAAGTCTTCGCCGATCTTGTCATATCCATTCCGACATCAACCTAGGCGGAGCCGCCAGCAGAGTCCCAAGTGGCGCTTAGCTCTATGCTTTTTGAACTTTTGGTAACTTGTTGCCAAAGGGGAGAAAGTGTATAGATCATAGGGCTTAGAGAGAGAGTCTTTGTTGTCTTTGCGCTTTTGCTCTTTCGTTCTTTTGCGGTTTCTTTGAGATACTTTTGGTTTTCGAGACATTCAGTGTGTTTGATACTCCGTTTGATTCTACCTCAATGAGTGCTTGGTCGTACTATGCTTTAATGTGTGCTTAATGATTATCATATGCCATTCCTATCTCGTATGACCATTTACTCATGTCTTGGTGATTGGGTGCATGCTGTTCATTCTTATTATTTTGTGCGCTCCACCAAGATGTATGTGACATGGAAGAGTGACCCATGATCCTAATCGATTGTGCATTTGCATTCAAACGCAAATCTTAAATAATGCACAAATTTAGGGGGAGCTCTTGCTTATCACATACTTCTCAAAGAGACGATATTATTCATTGATTATATCCTTTGTCGAGCTTTGATCTATATGTTGTCATCAATTACCAAAAGGGGAGATTGAAAGTGCAACTAATCCCGGGTGGTTTTGGTAATTAATAACAACATATATATCATGAACTAATAGTTACTTGAGAATCATTTGAGAGAGTTCATTGATATGGGTATGGCAAGGGTGAAGAAGTGGACCCCCAAAATGCTAAGGCAAGCATTGGCAAAAGCTCAAGACTCCATTTTGGTTTAGTGATCCAAGATCACATTGAGTCCATAGGAAAAGCCAATACTATTAAAGGGGATGAGGTTATGATGATGATCTGGTTGCTCAAGTGCTTAGTGATACATCTCCTAAACTATCAAGCAACTTTCACCGCCATAGACACTCATAAGTAGTCTCGGTCCCACCGATATTCCAAACTCAGTCACACCGAGATGAACCACCTCAGCCATAAGCCAAACCCTAGTAAACTCGGATTTTCCGATTCGAACTCGGTCTCACGAAACATGAGTTGCCAAGTTTACGTAACCTTACATCATCAAATCGGTGTCACCGAGATGATGAAGTCGGTCCCACCAAACTGGCATGCTCTTGTCATTACCGAATCGGACTAACCGAGATTGTATATTCGGTCCCACGAAAATCTCAACGTTCACATTATTTGAACTATCGGTCTCACCGAGTTGTCCACCGGTCCCACCGAGATTGCTCAAATGTGTGTAGCAGTTGGATTTTGTGTGGAGGCTATTTATACCCTCCACCCCTCTTCATTCATGGAGAGAGCCATCGAAAGAACTACCACTCCTACCTTACATTTCGAGAAGAGAACTACCTACCCTTGTGTTGAGATCAAGTTGCTCCACTCCCACCATATGAAGCTTGATCTCTAGCCTTCCCAAGTTGCTTTCCACTCAATCCTTTCTTCCACCACAGCCAAATCGGTGAGGAGAGTTGAGTGTTGGGGAGATTATCATTTTAAGCACAAGAGCAAGGAGTTCATCATCATCTACAACATCTATTACCTTTTGGAGGTGGTGCCTCCTAGATTGGTTAGGTGTCGCTTGGGAGCCTCCGTCGTCGAGATGTGGAGTTGAACCAAGAAGTTTGTAAGGGCAAGGATATCGCCTACTTCGTGAAGATCTACCCGAGTAAGGCTAGCCCTCCGTGGGCGTTGGCCATGATGGAATAGACAAGGTTGCTTCTTCGTGGACCCTTCGTGGGTGGAGCCCTCCGTGGACTCATGCGATCGTTACCCTCCGTGGGTTGAAGTCTCCATCAGCGTGGATGTGCGATAGCGCCACCTATCGGAACCACGGGAAAAATCACGCGTCTCCAAAATTGCGTTTGCTCTTCTCCACCTCTCTTTACTACATGTGCAATTTACTTTCCGCTGCCTATACTCTAGAATTGCATGTGTAGGGTGATGCTTGACTTGATCATAATTGTGAATCTGCCAAAACTGTTCTTTGTCAAAAGGCAGAATTTTTATATTGACAAGTAGTCTAATCACCCCCCCTCTAGACATACTTTCGATCCTACAGCTAGAGATCAATATTCATATGGTAGGAATGGAATATCTTGGCCTCAACACATGAGTAGGTGGTTCTCTCTCAGAAATGGTAAGTTGGAAGTGTAGGTTTAGTCTGATGGCTCTCTCCATGAATGGAGAGGAGGTGGAGGGGTATATATAGCCTCCACACAAAATCTAACCGTTACACACAATTTACCAAACTCGGTGGGACCGATTCAACAGACTCGGTCGGACCGATTTAGTAAACCTAGTGACCGTTAGTGATTTTCGGTGGGACCGACATGCAACTCGGTGAGACCGATTCTGTTAGGGTTAGGGAATAAAGTAATCTCGGTAAGACCGATTACACAAACTCGGTGAGACCGATTTTGGTAATAAGCTTTCCAGAGAGTTGGTCAGGTAAACTCGGTGGGACCAATTTGCTCTTTTCGGTGAGACCGAAATGATACAAAAGGGAAACAGAGAGTTTACATTGCAATCTCGGTGGGACCGATCACTCACTTCGGTTAGACCAAAAGCGTTCTGAAGGAAAACAGAGAGATTACAATCCCATCTCGGTGAGACCGAGATCCCTATCGGTAGAACCGATTTGCTTAGGGTTTGTGGCGATGGCTATGACTTTTGGAATCGGTGGCGCGGATAGGAAGAATCGGTGTGACCAATTTTGGCTTTAGGTTTAGGTCATTTGTGGATGTGGGAAAGTAGCTGAGGGTTTTGGAGCATATCACTAAGCACATGAAGCAAGAGGCTCATTAAGCAACACCTCATCCCTCCTTGATAGTATTGGCTTTTCCTATAGACTCAATGTGATCTTGGATCACTAAAATATAAAATGAGGAGTCTTGTGCTTTTGAGCTTGAGCCAATCCTTTGTCCTTAGTATTTTGAGGGATCCACTTTCATCATCCATGCCATGCCATTCATTGAGCTTTCCTGAAATAATGATCTTGGAATAGCATTAGCTCAATGAGCTATATGTTGTTATGAATTACCAAAACCACCTAGGGATAGTTGCACTTTCAAGGAGGCGATAGACCGCTCAAGAGAGAGCGGAGCTCTGTTCCCAAGCAAGACAAATAAAAATTGGAAGAACATCGGCAAAAAGGAAGAAAAGAACATGTGAGGGGGTCAGCACTTACGCAGAAACCATCTGCGGCTCCTTCACCACCTTGCAGAAGAGGGTGGCCTTCGCGGCCGCTTCTTCCCGCTTGGTCGCCGCAACCAAGCCCTTGGGCTTCTTCGGCAGGCTGCCGAACAGAATCGGCGTGGCCCGACGCTTCCGCGTGTCGCCTTGGGCAGCCGGCGCGGCAGCCGAGCTCGCGCCCTGCTGGTCGGACGCCGGCTGGCAGCGTGGGGCGACTTCTCCCTCGTCGTCGTCTGGCTAGTCCTCGAGGCCGGCTCCGAGCCCTGAGCCGCCTGCCTTGCTGCCTACTCCCATGGCGTCATTGTCCAGGGCAGCCGCCCCCAAGTCGGGATCGTCCACATCGCTCTCCGCCTGGTTGGGGAGAAATTGACGCTCCAGCCCCGCGGTGCCGGCTGCCGGCTGGAGGAGGGGGCTCTATTACACAAGCCGATTGGTCAAGTCGGCCAAGAAGAACTCGGTAGCAGAAGAAAGAAGAAGAAAAGAAAACTTACCATAGGCGGGGGATCGGAACGTGAATACGGCTCCTTGCCGAACCGCCATTCCTCCATCAGCTTGCAGTTTGCAAGGTAGTTCACAATGTGAGCTACCTCTGCGTGAGGCATCTCCTTGGTGCACAACCGGCTTGGGTCTCGGTGTCCGCTCATCTGATAGATCATGTGCGGGCGGCCCTGGAGCGGGAGCACCCGACGCGCCACGAAGGCGGTCAGCAAGTCGGGCCCGGTCAGGCCCTCCGACTTGATCAACACCCTGAGCCACGCGATGGCGGCGGGTCCAAAAGGCGACAACGTCCTGGCCCAATATGACCACTTAGGCCGCTTCCCAGCTGGCAGGCCAGCTATGTAAGCCGGCAGATTGACCCAGTCGCCCTCCGGGAAGATGCTCTTCACGTAGAAGTACGACTGCTGCCACATCTTCACCGACTGGATCAGCACAATGGGAGGAAATGGGTTGTTGGCCGACGACCGCCGCACCGCGACGAAGCCGCCGCATTGAGCCGGCACGCTCTTGGCGATGGTGCGAGCTTGAGTAGAAGAACTCCCCCAAAGCTCGATGGTGGGGAGGACGCCGAGAACCCTTCGCATAGAGTGGCGGCGGACATCAGCACCACCGTGTTCGGTGTGAGGTGGTGCGGATGGAGGTTGTAGAACTTGAGGAAGGCCCGGAAAAAGCCGCTCACCGGCAGGCCGAGGCCGCGTAGGCAGTGCGAGCGGAAGATGACGCGCTCGCCCTCCTCCGGCGCCGGCGAGATCTCCCACTCCGGCGCGAGGCGGACCCTCACGTAGTTCTTGTCGGGCAGCCTCCATGTCTTGTGGAGGAAATCAATCTGATCTTCGTGGACGTTCGAGACGTCCCAGGCTTCGGCGCGCGCCATGAAGGCGAGAGGCTGACGGAGAAAGCGCGGCGACGGCAAGAGCGCGACCCTGCAGCGGTGAAGCTACAGCGTAGCAAGATGGCCAGTGGAGCAGCGTGGCGGCAAACAGCAGCGGCGATAGAGAGGAGGAAGAAGAAGAGGATGGCGGAGTGGGGGCGAGCACGCGTGCATCTGCCGCTCCCCCTCCTCCCCCTATTTATAGCCTCGGTGCGACGAAGCCGAGGGGGCGAGACGTGGGGGACGTGGGATTAACTAAGCCCACCCCCCACGACCCACGATTATTGCGCCTTAACGGCATGCAAAAACTGCCGCTGGAATGCAAACCGTCCGCCTCTCACAGAGGATCCGCGCGTGGGCCGAGGCGTGGTAGTGGCGGGCCCCAGCCTGCAGCGACGTCCCATTGCGCGCATGGGCTGGCAGGCTGGTCCAGCTGAAGGGCGCCACATGGCACGCGGGCGGCGGGTGGCTGGCCCGTCGCCCAGCGCGCGCACCAGCTGGTTCCTGCCTTCAGACTCCAAAAATCTTTCCAGGCGGCGCGACTGATCGAGGCCGGCTCCTAGCCGTCGACTCTTCAAGATAGGAAGCCGCCTAGGCTTCTCGTCCCCCTTTTCAGCTGCGAAGCCCGACCAGCTTCGGGTACTATTGTCGGAGTAAATGACCACGGGTAGCCTAACTGGCTCCCCCTGGCTCTTCAAAAAATATCGGGCCGACTGAGTCCTCAAATATCCAAGACGCAGGGCCGCCTTCTCTTGGCCGACTGTCCCACCGGCCGGCTGCTGGAAGGCGGCAAGGCTCTAAGAGCTCTCTCGAAGAGGGCCGACTCCTAGTAGGCGGCCCGGCTCACACCCTCAAAGTTTGCACCCACATGACTGCGATAAGACGGGGCGTGGCTACAGTGAAGCCTGCCACCCCCGAATCCCAGAGCAAGCGTGGCCTGATCTTGCCCGTATGGGCGGCCACTCCCGTCCGTGCTAACTTTGTTGCCATGTTGACCATGACATCACCCACGACAGGCTGTCAGTACGGCCCGCAGGTGGTGGGCCCCTCCTGCAAGAGAGATACCAGAAGGCGGCCGAGCTTGACCAGCCGGCCTGAGAGGAGGCCGGCTCCCAGCAGTCGGCCCGCCCCCAACCTGGAAGTTTGTGCACCATTAAGCAGATAAGATGGGGTAAGGCTACAGTGAAAGCCCGCCAAAGCGGCGGCTGCTGTAGCCATGCTTACCCCGACAAAGCCATCGTCACCAAGAGCAAGGCTACAGTAACCAGCAGACGAAAAAAGACCAAGGCGGCGGGCCTAGCCTGTCGGCCAAGAGGCCGGCAGCAGGCGGGGCCCAGCGCAGCGGGCCCCAGCGCACGGAGAAGCCAACAACTCAGACACAGCGGCTGGACCAACATCCAGCCGGATAACCATTGTACCCCTAGGGGGTAGGCCTATATAAACCCCCCAGGGCACCCATGCAAAGGGTTGATCTCTTAGAGTTTTAGACACCACATAGAGAGAAGAGGAGAGCTAGCCTTGCCCTTCTTCTTCCTCTAGCCAAACAGCTCAAGGAGCC
The DNA here is from genome assembly GCA_021437245.1 of Aegilops speltoides. Taxonomy (NCBI): domain Eukaryota; kingdom Viridiplantae; phylum Streptophyta; class Magnoliopsida; order Poales; family Poaceae; genus Aegilops; species Aegilops speltoides. The sequence continues at coordinate 35,356 of JAHHZJ010003680.1, forward strand.
TCTTGTAGCTACTTGTTTTGATCTAGTGATCATGCGGAGACACCGCAGAGCAGGACTAGGGGTGTTATCTCCTAGGAGAGCCCGAACACAGGTAAGATTAAATCGGCATGCATGTCTTCGCCTTATCCCATTTCCAGGCACCGGCAATGTCTTACTGGCTCCGACAATGATATGCCACCTGTTGGCATATGTCGCACCTACCACCCGACACCCCACCTCGGCAACCAATACAGGAGCCATGTAACCAAGAGCCTGATGACATCTCGATGGCCTCCTCCGACCCTCGAGCATGTCAAGGTCAACGGCGAGCCCTGAAGGACAGGCGAAGGGAAGGCGCATGCGCCATCGTCGAGCGGCGCCGTGACAATCACTGCCAACCCAATGGGTGCGATGGCCCCGACGTCGATGAAGCCGCGCTCAGAGGTGGCGCATGCCTGCTGTTGGTGTCAAAACTGGCAGATCTCGGGTAGGGGGGCCAAGCTATGTGTCTGAGGATCAATGGTAACAAAGGACAGAGGGACACAATGTTTACCCAGGTTCGGGCCCTCTTAAAGGAGGTAAAACCCTACGTCCTGCTTGATTGTATTCGATGAGTATAGGGGCTACAAGAGTTAATCTACCTCAAGATCATGATGGCTAAACCCTAGATTGTCTAGCCTATGAATATTATGATCCTATCTCCGGTCTAAGCCCTCCGGTTTATATAGACATCGGAGGGGCCTAGGGTTGTCTTGAGTCGGTTCTGAGAGAAAGGAAATAGTATATCCGGACACTTAATCTTGTTGTTCACGCATACAGGAGTCCTAACTGGACACAGGAGGTGGCCTTCTTCCTTCATCTTGACAGCCCATCAGTCCGGCTCATATTGAATAGACCGGATGCCCGAGGACCCCTTAGTGCAGGACTCCCTCAGTAGCCCCTGAACCAGTCTTCAATGACAACGTGTTCCGCACGCGGATTGCCTTCGGCATTGCGAGGCGGGTTCCTCTCCTTGAATACCATACACTAGCTTTCCCTTTATAAAAGAACTATATCCGGCTCTGTATAATTAACAAAACCCTTAGCCACGAAGGCAAAATATATATAAAAATAGGAATAGTATCTTTACTGATAACTTTCTCTGGCGAAGTGTCAGACTTGGCTCTTCAGTATTTTGAACCGTTTTCACACTCCTCATTTCGTGTTTTGAGGTCGAGCCCCCTTGGCCCGTCTTGTCAAAACAGAGATCGTGCCCACTTATTACGAGATTCTCATCAATGGGATTTGGGTAACCCAACCGATTATGGTGCACGCTCTCATCGGGAATGGGTGAGTTTTAAGGCATAAGTGGGGGGACGGTTGGCATTTCAACTACCTATAAGAGGGAAAAAGATTCCTCCTTTCTTCCCCACACCTTCCTCCAGCCTCTACCTCCCAATCTCCCAAGCTCCAGCGCCCGAAAAAAAGTTCTCGTCTTCCTCAATGCCACCAACTTCTCGAGCCATGGCCAAGACAGGCTCCAAGGGCAAGTGGGAGGCCTCCTCCATCACGGAGAAGGGCGTGAAGGATCTCCGGAGCCCAGGGTACATGGCCGCAAATATTGCGCACAGGCTTCCCGACGAGGGCCAAATCATCCCTACTCCAGCGCCCAACGAAAGGGTTGTCTTCCTCCCCCATTTTCTTAGAGGGCTAGGGTTTCCACTCCACCCTTTCGTCCGTGGCCTCATGTTCTACTATGGCCTAGATTTCCATGATCTAGCCCAGAATTCTTTCCTCCACATATCGGCGTTCATCGTGGGTATGCGAGGCTCTACTCGCGTCCCACCATACTTGACCTATGGCTCAAAACCTTCAATGTGAAGCGAAGGTGGTTAATTGACAAGATGCGGATCTGGGCGGGGCCATGGTAAGGAAAGCGCCAACACCACATGGCCCAAAGGGCCTTCATCGAGACCGTCAAGGTTTGGCAGCAGGAGTGGTTCTACATCACGAGCCCCACCGCGCCAATTGGGTGACAATTTCGAAGTTCAGATCCGGACCCCCCACGAGGCTCACTTTGTGGACCGCTAAGGGCCTCGACTAGGGGTCCTAGACGGAGATGCAGATGCTGCAGAAGCACATCGCCAACATCTTGGGCAAAAATGTCGGTCTCACCAATGTGGTGCAGATCATGCTCTTCCGCCGCATCCTCCCCTGCCAACGCCGGGCCTCCCACATGTGGGAGTTCAAACCTGAGGAGCAGCGGACCTTGAAGTGCTTCTTCGGCACTACGCACGAAGGAATATGGAAGCTGCTCTTCAAGGCTCAGAAGAGCCGGCCCATGGAGACCGAAGATGTCAGGCTCGACATCGAGAATCTGTCCACTCCGGTAAGTATTAACCTTTCTGAAGATGTGCCCTGTCAATATTTTTAATCAACAGGAATCTTATCAGCTCACTTCTTCACAGGGTTGGACAACAAAGGCAGAGCAAATTGATAGTCCGACTCCATTGCCCGAAGACCCAGCCACTGCCCAGCTGACAGAAATCTCTGTTTTGACAGGACGGGTGTCACAACCCTAGTCAGTGCATGCATTAGAATGTTTGCATCATGTTTACTTTTCATAGAAAGTTGAAATGGGGAAGACAGAAACCCCCAGCACCACCTAACTCAACTAGCTTACTAAAATACTCTTTCATTGAACCTGAAATGCCTTAAAAAATGTTCATCATCTTTGCCTTGCTCTAGAACCTCTGACAAAAATGGTGCACACTTTTCTAGGACATCATTGGGTCACTGAACTAAATCATATTCTATTTGCATTTGGGCATTTTTATTCGAATTTAAGCATATAGACCGATTATGTATGTGTTAGTGAAGGAAATTGAGGTAAATAGGCAACCCGTAAGTCTGAAATTGGGGCAAAAAGTACGTGTAACTTGTTTGTCACCGTGGTGGGAACTTTCTTTGGGCGGCTGGGCGGCGGGAAGACAGGACCGCCGGGCGCAGGCAGGGCACAGGCGCAACCAGCAGCATGCAGAGGCGGGCCGACAAAGGATCGGGCGGGCGGCGACGGGCGCTTGCCGGACTAGGGCGGGCTGGGCTCGGCGAGCAACCAGCGACGGCGAGCTGGCTGGCCAGGCTGGGTGATGGTCGTCGGGGTTGAGTTATCGCTAAGGGTGACGAGGTTCTTCTCGATGTGGACCGTGGATGCGTCGTCCCTGGATAGGTTAGTGGGCCTTTTTTCCTCTCTGGCCCAATTAGATATATATATATGTATATAAGAAGTTTCACAATTCTAGGGTGGTCGCGATCCACCCTGGCCACCTTGTAGATCCACCACTGGGCATACATGGTGATTAGCAGTGATGAGCTCAACGTATTACAAGCCTATGAACAACTTACAACAATATACACACCTCTCATGAAGGGAAAATCATATTTGTAATTGAACTTCATTGGTATTCACAAACTTTCATTGATTGTATGTCACTTCCAACCAAAATCCAGAAAATCATTACAATTTTCAATAGGTTTTAACCCAAAAAAATTGCAAGCTTTGACAGATCATAAAACTTTGTGCAAAATTCAACTAGTTTCAAACAAAGTACAAAACATTCAAGCATTTCCAACTAAAAGTTCGCACAAATTAACATCAAGCTTAAGAAAATTAAACTGAAAAACCTCTCATATTTGGCCTATCCTACCTTAGAGGCAATTTTAGCCAGACATATCCATGATAAGAAGAAGAGCTACCAAAGGGTCGATAAAGAATATGTTCAAATTATCATTGCGAGAGAGAGAGAGAGAGAGAGAGAGAGAGAGAGAGAGAGAGAGAGAGAGAGAGAGAGAGAGAGAGAGAGAGAGAGAGAGAGAGAGAGAGAATGGAGATATTTGGGAAATGCGGTCTGTCGATGATGTAGCTGTGGCCGACACAAATATGTGACATGTTAGACGGGAGCGAATTCATAAGATAGGGGAGGAAAGGCACAAGAGATTTGGTGGGTCAAGGTGCTAGATTTTGTTGGGTGTGCAGTGATTGTTTCTATTCTAACCCGTAAGTGGTTTGAAAAAGTCACACCAAGCTCATCCATTTCGTCTTAATTAAAAGTTGTGCTAGGCAATGGTTCAACTAAAGCTCGATATTCTCCCAAAAGACAAACGCGGCAATGACCGTCCATCAAGCATCGCAACCCTATAGTCATATCCAATTGATGCTCTCTTATGTCAGAGACGTCACACCTACACCATAAGACGAGGAGAGAACCCTTATCTCTCGTGCGGTGTGTACAACAGTTCTTTATTTAGGTTTTGGTGATGGCGTTCTATCTCGAATAAAAGTTCTCCAACTGTAATACTGTCTCGGTGGTGCTTGTGCGGCGTTGTCAAGGAGCCTTTGAGTTTTTATCGTTCCTATCATCCTTTTGCAAGATGTTTTGGTTCTCATTGCTATATTTTGAGAGACATTGTTGTCGGCGGTGCCATATTTTCCAACAACCCCTTCATTCAAGCCTTGGCGAGCAAGGCGAATAGCCTAGTTTGGCAATACAGTGTAACCATTCAACAAGATTTGCTCATCTAGAGGTCTTCAATGACTAAGATTTCTCAATGTTGTTCTTCGCCATCCAAAACTAGATGGGGCAACAAGGATGAGTTTGGTTGTGGTTTTGCCAAGAACTTTGAGGCCTATAGCCTTGGTTATAATTTTCCAATTTGCTCATGATTATTTTCGTGCCTATGGGTTTAGTTACCTGATTATCTGGTTGTATCCGCTATCCTTTTAGCTAGAACCCATTTAGAAAGAAACTGTGCCCATCAAAATGAGTCTATTTAGCCTACATGCATATATTAAAATCAATCAGAGATCCACTAACTACAATACGCAAGGAAGAACTATGTATCTGTCTTGTCTTCTCATCAGAGTATAGGTGACATGGGGTGTGCTCTCACGCAAACCATCCTACATATTGCACACTCGACACACAAGAGGAACACACGATGTCGCGTGCGTGCGGACAAAATAATGGCACATCCCCGTTCCGTGCTTGGGGATTTCCAGCTAATGATCCACTAACGTGTTGAGTTTGAACTAGTAAGACCTGATTATTTGTTTTCATTTTTTGAGGGAAAGGACCTGGTTCATCTCAGCTGTCCTTGACTCCCGGTAACGGAGCCACTTGCCCACTTCAACATAAGTCGAGCCTGGGCTCTATATTTAGCATCAAACGTAACAAAGAGTTACCTTAACAAAACTAATAATTCTACTATCTAAGACAGGAAGCTAATTGATCCTTGTACACTTGCACAACAGGATGGCGATCGTGCGGCTGGCAACACTGCTCCCGTGCAAGGCCGGGCCCAAACGGGAGGGAAATATAATTTATTGAGCCCTGATTTGGCAATTGACTGCCAGATCGCGTAGTATCCTTTTTTCTATCACAACGTTTGTCTATACCGGGCCACGCATTGATATTAGATAGGAAAAGTAAATATCAATATTTTAAATAATAAATACCTATTTTTTACATATTAAATACTGATTTTTTAATTGTGGTGCAGGAAAAATATCGCTTTTTCTGTGATGCAGGAACAAAATGCCACTATACATGGTAAATAAACCGTGACGGTGGATTTGGAAAACCAGCGGCGCTCCAAGCCCACAAGTGTATTCCCCGAGCATCTATAAAAGGCCACGACCTTAGAAAGGATTATTCACGGCACCTAAGAGATTTCCTTCCTGTAGAATACTTTACAATACTTTCAGGATGGCTGTAGAGGTTGGCAAGTGGGTTAGTTTCTTCAAAAATTCTTGGGTTTTAATCCCACTGGTATGAAACACCACTTCATGTACATGGCTTCTTTTTATGAAACTCATGGCTAATATTGTTATTCTACATAAACTCAATGGCTGTTTTTATTTCTTGATTGTTTTCCCTTGCATATCCATTGTTTGCTTACCCGACTGACAAGTAGATCCATATGGTTTATATGCTTGCACATCCATAGATTTGTGTGTGATGTTCAAAAGCAAATCTACTATTTTTTTATCTTGTAATTAAACTGTTGTTCCGTGCATTATAGATACCTTCCTAAATTTGTAAAGTAGGCGTAGACTTGAAAAGTAGATCTAACTGGTTCTCATCTTTGATGCTTCAGTTCGTATAATACATATATCCTCGCACACGTGTCAGACGTACGCTATCTCTTTCCTTAGATAGTGATGAAAACTAGGTCTATAAGGTTTCATCTTGTAATTAAGATTGCTCTCCGTACAGTACGGATATCTCCCACGTGTGCTTTAGGCGTCGAATCAAAAAGTATATGGTTTTCTTCTTGTGATTAGGAACATGTTCCGTACAATATAGATATCCTTTCACGTGTGTAAGGTGTGGACTCCAAAGTAGTTCTACATAGTTTTCATCATTACATAGTTATACTTATGCTCCGTACAACATGGATATCCCCACATGTGTGAGGCAAAGCCCACTCTTGACATAACTATCAGAAGAACTCTCTTTTGTCGTATGCTCATATATCGCTCTTCATGTCGTTGTATTAGACATATCGATGGAATGTCACGACAAATGTTGCCGTTAGGTGAGCGTAAAGGCCCCGAATATTACCTTACCACTTGCATCTATTAGTGGAATATCACCACAAACGATACCACTAGATTATTGAATACGCTCGGAATCTTGAGTTATTGCTTGCATGCCGATGGATTGACACAACGAATATCGATGGAATGTCACGATAAATGTTACCGTTAGATGAGTTGAAACATGTTGCAACGCCGCTTGTCGCGGCCTTGTAAGCCTAAAAAAGCATTTTGAATTAATAACTATGCATTATATTATTTTATTTTTTACTCATTGTGAGTGTGTTTGATGTCACGCAGATTATTGCCCATGGAGTCGTCATGATAACGGTGGTTGTCGCGTACTCTTCCGTCTCCTCCCACATAAATAATGCCGCGTGCAGCGCCGCCACGAGCGCCGTGAAGGTGTCGCTGGCGCACGTCGCCGCCGGCATGCAGTCTTTCATGGAAGCCAACCACTCCGCCGCCATCGTCGCGCACTCTTTGCAGATCCCTAGCAACAAATCATCTCATTTCCGACACGTAATTTACCGAACTTCCCTATGGTTTAACTGTGCCTTCTTCTTTTTGCAATCGTAACTAATTTCAGCACGTATGTGCCCTTCCTTTTTTGAACCACGATTACTTTCTTACTTTGAAAAACAATCTTTAATGACCACCCAGGTCGACGTGGTAACTGGTTAATACGTATGATCTTGTTTGATTTGCCGTATAAATGTGCGCATTGATATGTATATATACGCATGCACATACACAGACAAATAAGTATCTTTTTGCATGCATATGTATATGTGAGAAATATGGCACGTCCCAATACATTCAATTTCACCACTTGAATTACTCATGTACATATATGTTTTTGTGTTGACCTGACAGGTGGGATCACATCTGTTCATGGCGTTGGCCATGCAGCCGCAGGTGGCCGAGATGTCATACACCAGCGTGAACGGCACCACGTTGACATACTACCGCGCCGAGGACGGTCAGCAGACAGCGAAGCTCGTGAGCCAACGCGGCAAATGGTACACCGAGCAGGCGGTTGATCCGGTGACCGGCCGTCTCACCGGCCGCCCCGTCCCAGCGACGAGGCCGGAGCACCTGCCCAACGCGACACAGCTCATCGCCGCCGCCAACAGCGGCTCACCCGCGGCGCTCCAGGCCGGGTGGGTCCACTCCAGCGTCCAGGTGGTGGTCTTCTCCGCGCCGGTCGGCCAGACCGCCGTGGTCTCCGCTGCCGTCCCCGTCGACGTCCTGACGATCACTAGCCTGGGCACCGCGGCCGATCCGGCCGCGGACACTTACTACACGATCACCGATAAGCGCAGCGGCGCGGCGACGGTTTATAAGCCTTTGGCCCGTGGGAGGCCCGGCCACGGCGCGAAGCTGATGAAGACCTTGTTCTCGGATAGCAACTGCACCGCGTCCGCCATTGACAAGCCCGGTATCGTGATCCACAGCGTCGGGTCGGACCAAGTTGCGTGCACGAGCTTCGACCTCTCCGGCGTGAACCTGGTAACACCCTGTCCATCTAGCATCGATCACAATTCACAAGCCATCGTGCATATATGCGTATCTAACACATAAGTACTAAATTTAAGCTTATAATTAACTAATGACACCACATCATAGAACGTGCATTAAGGTGGCAAGTATCTGCGAGATATTCACAGCAAATGTCATCGACTTCTCAAGAAGAAAAAGTTATGTAAAAGCTCAAAAGTTTCCAAATCAACGGCCGGATCGAAGTGATTCGCCTATATATTCCCATCCCAGATCCGAAGATTATCCTCTCCATGAAAATTGTGTTTCCTTCTTCGCAGTAGCACACATATGTATGTCTCAAAATTTGATCGGGCGACATCGTACAAACAATTATCTACGGTTGTATTTCTTCTTCTTCTCCAGGGAATCTGGCTATTGCTCAGCGAGTTGAGCGGGGCAACCAAGGTCCGACGGATCGGGGTGGCCGTCGTGTGCATCGTGTGTGCAGTCACGATAGTGGCAATGGTGGTGTGCTTCCTCATGGCACGTGTGTTGTGGAAGGTCGGGGCGCGGGAGGTCGCTCTGGAGGCCGACCTAATGCAACAGAAGGAAGCGCTCCAGCAAACGGAGCGCAAGAGCATGAACAAGAGCAATGCCTTCGCCCGCACTAGCCACGACATCCGCTCCTCGCTCGCTGCTGTCGCCGGACTCATCGAGATCTCCCGATGGGAGGCCCGCGCCAACACCAACCTCATCTATAACCTCAACCAGATGGATGTCGGCACCAATAAGCTCTTCGGTTAGTCCACAACCATGGCCCTACTTACCATCCATACATATCATTCCCATGTATAGGACTATTTAGTACTAGATCCTGACCATAGCATTATAATTTTGCATATTGTAAAAGCCAAGTTTCCTCAAATAATTTGTTTACAATTCTAGGTGTAGAAGTGTCCAAGAGCTCAATTCTACGTTTTAAATATAATATTTGCTTATAGTTTCTAGAATATTTAAGAAATCATTCTCTGTTTGGGAAAGGATTAATATTTCATTTACAAAAAAGGATTTTTTTCTAAAAATATTAAAATATAGGATAGTTAAATGGAGCTATCACATATGAATATCTTAGCGGCCAGTAAACACACCATGTTCTAATACTTTTTTATTGTCAAATTTCTGGTTAGGAAAATATTTCGCTGCATTTACGTACCATGTACTCCCTCCGTTCCTAAATACTTGTCTTTCTAGAGATTTCAACAAGTGACTACATACGGCACAAAATGAGTGAATCTATACTTTAAATTATGTCTACATACATTCGTATGTTGAGTCCATTTGAAATGACTAGAAAGACAAGTATTTGGGAACGGAGGGAGTACCATGTTATCGTGCCTTTCATTTATGCATAAGCGATAAATTTATTATTCAAGAAAAATGAACTTTACACCATCGATGTGTTTTCAGCTGAGCATCTGTTGACTTAATTATCATCCACATATATATTTATACATGTCTATGTTACTTTCAGATATTCTTAACACGATACTGGACATGGGCAAGTTGGAGTCTGGGAAGATACAGCTAGAAGAGGTAGAGTTCAGGATGGCAGATGTCCTCGAGGAATCCATGGACCTGGCGAACGTCATTGGAATGTCAAGAGGTGTCGAGGTGATCTGGGACCCTTGCGACTTCTTCGTGCTCCGGTCCACCGCTACCGTCGGTGACTGTAAGCGTGTCAAGCAGATCCTCGACAACCTTCTCGGCAACGCCATCAAGTTCACGCACGAAGGCCATGTCATGCTCCGGGCGTGGGCCAACCGCCCCGTCATAAGGGGCTCCATGATCAGCACCCCGTCGAGGTTTGCGCCCCGCTGTCGTGCCGCTAGGGTCTTCGGTCGGCTGCTTGGAAGGAGTGAGAATTGTGCCGAACAGAATGGCGGCTTGTCCTTGAAAATTGATCCCGATTCGGTTGAGTTTTATTTTGAGGTTGTTGACACTGGTGTGGGGATACCCGAAGAGAGGAGGGAGTCTGTGTTTGACAACTACGTTCAAGTGAAGGATGGGCATGGTGGCACCGGGCTCGGACTTGGAATTGTTCAATCATTTGTAAGTGATCCCATCTTTCTGCTCTCAAGTGCATCAATGTATATTATTCGCTTTTGAATTGCCACTTCCTAAACTTTTATCTAAATTGACACACTCCAAAGTCTAAAATTGTATTAATTGGAGGTTATAAATAAATTAAGAGTGACTTGAGATGAAGGTGGCTATGTTAATCCAGATGCGTAGAAATTTGATTGGATTTAAGACAAATTCACGCAACTTTGCTTGTAGCGCTTGACACTTTAAAAAAGTTCTTGACTCTTTATCTTTGAAAACTATATTGTTCACTCATGTGTCTGTTATTTCTTATTTACTTATGATTTTGTTTGTTGTTTCTATTGGTATATATAGGTTCGTCTGATGGGAGGGGAGATAAGCAGCAAGGACAAGGAGCCAGGAGAAGCGGGAACGTGCTTTGGCTTCAACGTGTTCCTGAAGGCCAGCGAGAGTCCAGAGGTTCAAGAAAACCTCAAGGAAGGGAGGGCGGCGCCTTCTCTGTTCAGGGAGCCCGCCTGCTTCAAGGGCGGACACTGCGTCCTCCTCGTCCACGGCGACGAGACCCGACGGATCCTGCACACATGGATGGAGAGCGTCGGGGTGAAGGTCTGGCCCATCTCGCGCGCCGAGCTCCTCGCCCCGACCATCGATGAGGTGTGCTCCGCCTTCAGCGCCTCGCCGTCAAGGCTACCGTCGATGTCGTCGCTGCACAGCGCAGGATGCGACGACTTGGAAGACACCATAGATCGCTGCCTCGTCTCCAAGGAGATGTCCAGCCACCTGCGGAGCAGCAGGGGCATGGGTGGCAACCATGCCGGGCACCTCCACGCCTTCAGCTTGCTCGTAGTCGTCGACGTCTCCGTTGGGAGGCTCCACGAGGCCGCCCGGGAGGCGGCGAGCTTGGCAAGGACCAAGCTCCAGGCGTCGTGCAGGGTCGTCTGCCTGACGGGCCTGAAGACCCCCTCCGAGGACCTATGGAGGTTTAAAGAGGCGAGCTGCTGCGACCTCGAGCTGCGCAAGCCCATCCACGGCTCCCGGCTGCACAAGCTCCTCCAGGTCATGAGAGACCTCCAGGCATCCCCTTTTGATCACCTTCACCCATATCAGTTCGAGATGCGGGTGGCAGATCAAACCACTGCGTCGGCGTCCGAGATCACGCCCGCGGTGCCCATGGGACCTACCAATGTTGGAGACGGCAAGCCACTGGAGGGGATGCGCGTGCTGCTGGTGGACGACACCATGCTTCTACAGAAAATCCACAGGCAGATGTTGAGCGATCTCGGAGCAACCGTGGAGATTGCAGGCGACGGCTCCGTGGCTGTGGCCATGTTCACAGAAGCTCTTCACAACGCCTTGTCGTATGACGTGGTCCTCATGGATTGCCAGGCACGTACATTTCTCAAGCAATACCATGCCAAGCACCGGTTAATTTGTTTCAGATGATGTGATTTAATCTTCTCTGACATTGCTGGCAATTCAATTTTTTTTGTTTCAGATGCCTGTGATGAATGGCTATGAGGCGACGAGGCGCATCCGTGAGGAAGAAAGCCGACACGGCGTCCGCACCCCAATCATTGCACTGACGGCGAATTCCGCAGAGGAAGGGCTGCGGGAGGCCATCGAAGCTGGGATGGATCTTCACCTGATGAAGCCGATACCAAAGCCAAAGATCGCAGGGATTGTTCTTGAGCTCTGCAAACAAGACAAGAATTGATGCCGTTATACTCTCACAAGGATATTTAATTATTTATCACCCATGCATATGGGAATAGTGTTAGTAATCAAGATCCTATTCCTGCTGTTTTAGCTGTTGCTAATGGGGTTGCTAATGCAAGGTTGTCAATGACGTGCCAAAATTACAATACATCAAATGATTTATGTTTTGCAACTTTATGAGATGACTGTGTTTTTTCTTCTTTTTACACAAAAGATTGGTCACAGGATTATACAATGTAAATGACTTCCACCAAAAATTCTATACCCCATCCCGAGACGCGAACTGAGCGAGCTCCCATCACATAGTCAAACTTGTTGAGTATATTGATTGTTAGGAAAGATAGAATAGCGTAGGATATTATTCTACCTTGCCTTGTATTCCAAGATGATCATGTACTCCTATATATATGCCCACGAGGCTCAAGCAATACAACGAACATTACACCAATCACTCTCTCCCTTCTAACATGGTATCTATCGCAAGTCGATCCTAAACCCTAGCCGCCGCCGCTTCAGCACCCGCGCGCCACCCCCGGGGCGGTCGGCCTCCATGACCGCCGCCGGGGGCCGCGCCGCACGTACCCAGGGTTCGTTTGCCGATCGTGTTGATCGGCTGCCCTAAAGAGTCTTTTACCCGATCCATTGATTGGGATTTTTCTCTCGCTGATTAATTGATCAGTTTTGTTTTTTAGTTCTCCGATCTGATTGATCGGATTGAGTCGCCCGTCCGCCGTCGTCTCACCGCGCGTCTCTGCTCCAATATTGGATCGTGGCCTCCACAACTCTCCTCCGTCCAGATCGGCTGCGGCACCCCGGCTTCACGCATGCATCAGCGTGCCACAAGTGCGCGGCCCTACGATGCTTGGTTGTGCCACGCCGCGTGGCCAAGTCACCCCGCGCGGGTGTCCCTGATTGCTTGCGCTTGTGTGGCCGGCCGCTTAAGCTAGTGCATCTGGCCACGTTGCTTCGTGCCTTCGTCCTATAGCTACATGCACCGATGCACCATCCTGGACGCGGACGTGTTGGACTTTGAGAGCTGGATTCGCTCTACATCACCGCCTCATCCAGTATATAGCGCGGCCGTCGTCGCTTCTGTTCTCGAGTACATCGCGCTCTTTACTGATCGAGCAACGGGCTGCCGCTGCATCGTTCCTTCGGGCTGCAGCGCCGGTGCCCCGTGGTTCTCCCGTGGCTGCACTGATCCGCACCGCCGCTGCGTCGTTCCTTCTGACCGTAGCGTCGCGGCACGTGGTCCACGCCGTCGCCCTGAGGCTGTTCCTGTGGTTGCACCATATCACGCGCTGCCGCTGCGTCGCCTCTTCGGACCGTAGTGCCGCGGCCCGCGGTCAACTGCCGCATCGAGGCCGTCCGCTCCAGGCCGTCCCCGAGGCTACACCGACCCTCGCGCTGCCGCTGCGTCGCCCTGTCGGGCCGTAGCGAGCGTGGCACGCGATCCCTGCAACCGCCCTGAGGTCTTCCCCGCCGTCGCCCGGACCAGCCCGCCGCCGTTGCGTCGCCCCTTCGGGCCGTAACGCTGCGGCCCGCGGTCCATCGCCGTCCACGCGCGTTGACTTCCACGTGATAAGCGCCGCGCCGCCTCCTTTGGCGCGGGAACGTCACCGTCCGCGCCGGTCTTCGTCACGCTGTCGGGTTCATTATCGCCTACTTCGAGCACCGCCACCGCGCTCCTTCTCTAGCCGCCGCCGCCGCCTCCTTAGGCCGCCGCCGCCGCTGCTCTTCTTCTGCGGCTTCACGGTGACTACGTCGACACCGGCGACCCCCGACTCGACATCGACCACGGTGTTCTTTGCACGGCTACCTCGACTACGGCTACACCTATGCTCTCGACTACCTCGACAGACGGCACAAAGGGCTACCGCCATGCTTGAGCAACCTCGTCGGTTTCCACTCCAGCCATGACTCCGCGATGCATTGATTGTTATGACTGCGGGGGGTGTCCATCGGCTTGCCTTCGGATTCTTCTCCAGTCTCACCGTCTGCGTCGCTGCCGTTGTGACTGCGGGGGGATGTTGAGTATATTGATTGTTAGAAAAGATAGGATAGCGTAAGATATTATTCTACCTTGCCTTGTACTCCAAGATGATCATGTACTCCTATATATATGCCCACGAGGCTCAAGCAATACAACGAATATTACACCAATCCCTCTCTCCCTTCTAACAGAACTGAAAACAATGGTGAGCGCCACACACAGAGAAAGGTTAAATCCTATTCCAAGTCAGAAGAGACCCCTATATGAGACCCATGATGGTTTTTTCCGTTTCTTTCTTTCTTTGTTTTTTCCTATCTATGTTTATTCGTATGTCTCTCTTCTTTCTTTCAAATTTTCAAAATCTTCGTTGACGTTTACTTTTAGAAAAATATAGTTGTTTATCTCTTGTTTCTAGAGCAAATAGAAGAACTATTTTTAAGTATATCTAGTTGCATGAACTACTTCTTAAAATACTTGAACTCTTGTTTTGCGTGTAAAACATGAGAATTATTTTCTAAAATCTACTAAAAATTAAATATAAATACATGGACTTTTTGAAATAAAGTCTATTTAAGATCCTGGGTGAAGATTAAGTAATTTCTTCACCCCGATCGAACAAATATCTTAAGGCATGAGATGAAGATTATTTTTAATGCATACAACCATTTCTATTTCATATCTGAGCATTTTCATTTGTCACTGTTTTTCCTATTCTTTAATCATTATTTTAATAAGTTAAAACTTGTTAAATATAAAGTGCTTTCCCCGAAATACATATTAAGAAAATGAGTTAAATGGCCGTGCTACCGGGCTGGCCCATATAGAGTAATGTTCATTTCTTCGATTTTCTGTCGAAACAGACCACCTGCTCACTGGAATTGCCAAAAAAGACCCCCTATGAAAGAAATTGACAAAAAGGACCCCCCCCCCCCGCCGTGGTGGCAGGCGCGCCAGGCGACACGTGGCACCTGCAGATGAGTCTGGGCATCGAAACGCCCTACTCTGTGTATATATATATATATGCATCTATGGTGCAACCCGTCGTATGATGAAAACGAAAGCGACAACTCTGCACACTGCTGCCTACAGATACAAGGGAATGGGAATCACGCATAGCTACGAATCAGTGATTAAAAAAATGAGGAAATGACGAAACAATGCAGGGCACGCACAGTGCAGCCGCCTCCCGCGGTGGCGGCATGGCCCACCGGTGCCGCCTCGCGCGCAGGTGGCGGGGCCCACCTGTCTAGCCAGTTCGCAACTTCTTCCGTTGCACGTCGCTGATCCGGTTATTCCCCACCTGCCGCCTGCAGTGGTGGCGGCAAGATCTGCCGCCTGGCGCCATGGCGGCAGGTGCCACGTGTCACCTGGCACGCCTGCCGCCACGGCCGAAGGGGTCCTTTTTGTCAATTTGTCTCGGAGGGGGTCTTCTTTGGCAATTTTAATGAGCAGGTGGTCTGTTTCGACAAAAATTCCACTTCTTCACCTGTTGTAGCCATTTTTCTAAATGACCCGACTTTATTCATTAAATAAATAAATTACATCAGACACATGGATAAGATATATTTCTAACAACCAACATTTACATCAAAATTATTTTACATTGCTGCCTCCCGTTTCATCTTCTGTATAGTGGCTTTAACATGAGCCTTTCATGAAAAAGTCGTAGAATACAAAACTTGCACAAGTTGTACTGCCTAATCACTCTAGTTACTAAGCTCCCCGTGAAATAGCGAGCTCTCAGCGCTCTGGCCAGTGAAATCATTCATGTCCCTGCCTGTCAGTTGGTCACCGCTGTTCATTTTTCATGTCGGTTCACTGGTTGGTCTTCGTGTCATCTGCTCCTTCGTTTCTTTCTCATCTTTTGCATGTCGATGTTACCGTCATACTGAACCGTCCTACAGGAAGAGGGAAGTGGAGGCAAGTCCAGCTGTTGGCTCAAACCATCCTCGAAAGACATTTTACGCGAGAAAAGCCAGTAGCTATCCATCCAGTTCTCCCCCATTCTCATATGCAGCAAAGACGCCCCAATTCCTCCCCCGGTCAACGCACCGACGCTAGTTGCCGCGACCGGAAAGCTCCCTCGAGCCACTACCATATTCCTGGTTTGTTTACCTTCTTTTCTTTTTCTGGATTGATAGCTAGCAATAGAGGACCATTGATGGGGAACAAATTGAGGGCATACGGCGGTCGGGGTAGGCCTGACCACCGATGGATTCGCCGTGGCCCGGGAAGTTGTGTGGTCGACAGCGGCGGCACGAGATGGCATTGCCGGCGGCTCGGAATCTGGTCCGAGCCGGGCACAGACTAGGAGCGCAGGTGGCACTGACGAGGGTGTGGCTGGAGCCGCAGGATGGTGCGGTCGTGGCTGGCGTGGGCACGGCCGCCGACGGTGGAGGGGCGGACTGGGAGGTAGTAGCTGGAGCGAGCGCGGATGAAGATGCGTCAGGCCCGTGTACTGGTTGCCCAATCATGTGGATAGCATCAAACGGACCATAGTACTATTTCATACATACGTTTCTAGCTCCGGGTGATTGTGGCCTTCGTGTTCTCTGTGCCAAATCTTCTTTGCTCTAGGGCCAAAATAAATCGTTGTTTACCGAATCAGTTGTCTGTGTAATAAGAGCATCTACAGCCGTAACCTGCCCATCCGGTCCCTTAAACACCCGCAGACACGACCGGGTGCGTCCGTGGACACCGACCGGGCACCTCTTAAATTTTCACTTTCACAGCCATGACTCTCATTTTTCCATACACGTCCAGTCACATGCATGTGATCAGTGGAGATAAAGTGACAGAAAGAAAGGAAAAAATAAACAAAAAAAAAGGTTGGTCAAATTCTATGTGGCGGATGCTGGGACCATCGACCGGACACGCCCGGGCGCACCTCATACTCATCTCATATATGAGGGCTGAGGAGTGCTGGACAGCCCGGGCATTTAAGGAGGTTATGAGGGGTCCGGCTGGGTCAACTTTTTCTTCTGTCTCCTATCGGGTCGGTGGTCCCTACGCCTGCCCAGGCGCACCTCATACTCATCTCATATATGAGGGCTGAGGAGTGCCGGACAGCCCGGGCATTTAAGGAGGTTATGACGGGTCCGACTGGGTGAACTTTTTTCTTCTGTCTCCTATCAGGTCGGTGGTCCCTACGCCCGCCCGGTCAATATGAGGAGTCCGATCAGAGATCTTTGTAAGTCGGCAGTGGTCCATGGCGTGGAGTCAAAGCGTGTTTTTAGTGATTACATTCTAACTGTATCACATTAACCCTTGCTATACAATTCATGGTTAATAATTGAACCCGAATTAATATTTTTCTGGTATTGCTGACTTGGGTGAAACAACTTGGATTGACCAGCTCGTGGAGAAGGCTGTTGAGGCATCAACATGTTGTTTTAGAAGGGGTCAACTCCGACGACAGGATGGACAGCGTGCTCATGAACTTGGCCGTGGTGATGAAGCAGCAGGACCACGAGGAGGAGGCAATATAAGCCATTAGGTCATTTAGGCACCTTCACTCCAGGCAGGCCCATGGGGCACTCAATAACCTGCTCATTGACCTCTACCAGGTGTGTGTCCTTGCACATCTCGCAAGAAATTTGCTCAACGATTAATTCCCAAGTTAGCTCTAACCTGGTATGCTAATTTTTCTTTTCAGAAATGTGAAAAAGTTGACAAGTAGATAGAGATCCGAAGATGATATGCCTCGGCTAGGCCTTCAACGGAAAGAGCACCAAGACGGATGCTCCCGCGGCAAGAAATTCTAGATCTCAGTTCAGCAAAAGAAGTCTCACATTCTGGTACATATTGCTCTTATGTACTCATTGGTAAGTTGGCACCTCGCTGCAATATTGACCAGTTACTTAAAAATTTCGTGGTGGTTGGCATGGGCTAGAGAGGTGGTGTGGGAGCTGCAGCGGCAGTCATGCTGATGTTGCTCGCCTTTGTGTGGTGGTGCCAATGCTGCTATGTTGCATGCAATTTTATGTGTTGTTGTATACTGATGTTGCTCTGCTGTGTGTCTATGCTCTGTAGCATATATTGTGTGTTCTACTTGGGCAATTTTGTTCAAGGGAAAATCATAGACTGATTCTGTATGGTATGTAGTGTGCTGATGCTGCTCAGGATCCAGTCATACCTCGAGTCCTGACTTTGGTTTTCCCACATGCCTTCGTTTCGCATTATTTTGTGTAAGCACATCCATGCAAAAGGTTATGTGGGTGTCTTTTAATTTCAGAGATAAATGAACTCCCTTTAGTTTTTTGGTCGGACTCTTCATCAACATCTACTGAAAAAGGGATTATAAACTTGTGGAGAATTGAGTTTGTATTTGTTAGCTATAACTATAAAGTGGCCCTTCGATCGTGGGCTAGAATTTTTGAATGTTTATACTGTGAATATATCATTTGTAACGGGAAGCATCTCATTTGAAACCCAAAATTCTCAAATGAGATTAAATATTTTCATGGAAATAAACTGTTTGATACATATTGTGGGTAGTGTGATTCTAATCTTAAAAATAAGGTAGTATAATTTAAAAAGATAATGCTTGAAATAACTAAATATTTTTATTTATTTGTTCTGATAGTATATGAAAATTATTTATGTATAACTGTGAAGGTGTGTCGGTTGTTAGATGCTAAGATCTTTATCCGGTCATGTGCAAACCATGATTACATATTGGTAGTGACTTATGTTCCCATCCACTTTGATAGATTTATGATGGTCATATGCAAGGGCTTGCTAACATTATTAAATATGAAAATGAAGAAGTATGGGTTTTGATCCTTTAGTTAATAAAAGATTCACTTCATTAACAACTGAATAGTTTGTTTTTTTAGAAAATTTACCTTATCTCTTTCTTTTACTTGTTCAATGGCACATTTTTATATAAAATTGTGCTACTTATGCTTACCATTTAAAAAAACTAAATAATAAGAACCAAATTCAAGTTAAAATTTTCTATGCAATTTTGCATTAGTACAAATGAAAAAAAAAGATTGACTTTCCGTGAGTATTTTGAGCATACCAATATTTTATTATTGTGTGCTTTAGTACATATTACATGAAGCTGTGATCATGTAGACATATGATGTTATATTAACCATCGTGAATTATTATTTAATTTTAACATGCTATATGACATTAGATTTGAATATGAAATACATAGGAGTAATTACAATTTACTTAGTCATGGGAATAGTGATTTTAATTTTGGAAAAATCTTTTGGTAACTGATAACTTTACGTTTTGATAATATATCTCTTTGATTAAAAAATAAATGTCATTTTTCGGTGCAAAGTAATAATCTTGTTCAATTCATTTGAATCAATTTTTAATGGTGAACATCCATAAAATGTGGTCATCAATATTGAATTAGTGAACTATGTGGAACAGGCCAAGTATATCACAATATATTGCTTTTTGTCTATGAGTTCCCACTGAAATATAGAACATGTATTGATACCCTCTCTAATATAAAAAAAATTATCTCTAAAAACCATATTATTTTACCATTAAATTGTTAAAAAATGGGACTATAAATTGATATACTTAATGTATTATTTGAATCAAAGATATGTGTATCATATTCACATTTCCAATTATAGAAATCCGGTGGTGAAGCATGTTGGCACCTATGTAGGTACCGTCGTCCTCACCCTTGAGTGTCGCGTATATGTCAAACATGACACAGTGATCAACACATATTATTTTGTTGGGTAGTGGCTTAATGTATTATTTGAATCAAAGATATGTGCATCATATTATTATTTGAGACCAATCCAGATGTATAATCCTCACACATCCAATCTACAAAGATGTTAATTTTCAGCGATGACGCAACTGGCTCTCCATGATAGTTTGGAACGTGATTTTTGTCATAATAATCAAATACCTCTGATGTTTAGGGTGATAAGTACGTTTGATGTCGCAACTTTAAAACTTTAGCCACTAATCTTATGGAAAATATCTGGATTAGGAAAGTTAAATTGATATTGTTGTATTTGCCTAAAAACCATTGAATTTATTTTTTATGATTAAACTAACAGAAATTATTATTTATTATTATACTATTAGTGTGCATGAAACACATTAGAACGTATATTATTTTTGTGTCTAAAATTTCTAAGAATTATTTGCACTTTATTATACTTTATAACAAATTATGCTATAGTTTGGGGGATGACCTGGCAATTATGATGCATGTGCAAGTTTCAAGGAATTGTAGAAATAGATCCCAATACGTGTTAGATGTTCATTGATCACGTGGGTCTATGAAATTTATGGTCAGCTATTGTTTATGTGGGAGTTCTAGCAATCTCTCCCAAGTCACTTCCATATGTAATAGCCGCAACGGATGGATGTTATTCCGGATGGCTCTTCTATTTTGCCACCTCCTATAGATTCTATTCTAGGCGGCTAGTACTATTAAAAATTGATCATCATGATTCATGTACGTGCCCAGTAAGGCACATGGATTTATTGTGCAAAACTAAAATGTATACACATATCTCTTCAAGCTATAGTTTTCAATTCTTGAAGCTGTATACTCTGGCTATATTTCCATTAGATCTAAAAACACTAAATGATAATAGGGACGAAGATCACACCTAGTGGTAAAGTTTAACAAAGAAGGGACGACAAACCTTTCTTCCCTTGTTACTAATTTCAAACTAAGCCTGAGCCGGATCCCCTGTCATTGACTCATCATCTCTCAAACATCCGCAACATTTTTCGATACTGTAGAGACTTCATGTCTGAAGAATGGCCTCCTCAAGGAACTTTGTCTCCCTGTCTAGATCTTGAGTCATGGGTTGCCGCATGATACTTGCATGGTATCTTATTTGTGATGTTTTATCCTTCACAGACTCTTGTCTCATCTCACTGTCAGCCTTCATCCATGTGTGAAAAGGTTGCATACCATGAGGCACCATAGTCAATCAAGACCTGCAGTGGAGGAAACCCAAAGACTTCAATAAAAAGAATAGGTTGACAACGAAGTGCTGGAAATACTCCAGCCACAAATCAATTTTTTCGTACCTACCTTTCGTTTATGCATAGTTTCTGAATATAATATGACAGGAAAAATAAAGATAGCATGTGGTGATTGATTGCTCCTAGCTGTTGTACGAAGGGAATTTATTTTACTATTGCCTAAACCTGCATCTGATTTGATTACATCCATTATGGAACAACTGGCGATGCATAGAGCAGCTCCATATATTAATTTGTCACCGAAGACTTAGGCAATTTGAGAAATATCAAGTATCTACAACATGCTCCCGGGAGGCAAAACCATGATCTTGTACTATGGGGTCACCTGATTATGGCATACAAATATAGAGATCATACACTATAATAGAGACTACAATCAAAAGGAAGATATGTGCTAGCTATAGTATATGTATGTACGGGTGCCTTGCTCCATCCGCTGGCCATATGCGTGCTGCAAGTCATCCTAGCCGACCACGCAGATGTGCATGCATCAAATCTTAAGTTACCAGAAACTAAGGATGTGCATGAAGGATAACCCATCAATCTGAAACTTCTAATGTGCATGAAGGATTACCAATAAATTATTGACATGATCTTCTAACCCGCTGATGTTGAGTTGAGGTGGGCCGTTTCCGGCCGGCCGCAAGAAGCAAGCAAGCAAGCTACGTATACTTGCATGTACTTCTTGCTTGATACGTCCATCACGGCCAAAAGCACCGGCCAGGGACTTCACGCTTGTGAGGATTGAGCGGGATCGCTAGTGAGATCGCATCAATTACAATCTTGGACGGCGGTGGCAACGTTAGAGAATGATGGTTAGGGTTAATTTTATTTTTTGTTAGTGTTATTTTCCTTGTTTTTAGTCTGATTTTATCCGCTATAATTATAATGGCAATGGTGGGTAATTTTTGAACTTAAAATCCTATCTAATGGCTATAAAAGAAAGTATATTAAAATTAACTGCTGGATGTTTCTAATTATTGTGGTAATTTAGTATATTAAAATTAACGGCTGGATGTTTCTAATTATTGTGGTAATTTCTAGCGTATTTATCTTTTTCTGGTTAACCCGTCAATTACTTTTTATATATAATAGACTCCTATGGCTAAGTGAGGGTGATTGTCGGTGTCAAAACCGGCGGATCTCGGGTAGGGGGTCCCGAACTGTGCGTCTAGGCGGATGGTAACAGGAGACGAGGACACGATGTTTTTACCTGAGTTCGGGCCCTCTCGATGGAGGTAAAACCCTATGTCCTGCTTGATTAATATTGATGATATGGGTAGTACAAGAGTGGATCTACCACGAGATCAAGGAGGCTAAACCCTAGAAGCTAGCCTATGGTATGATTGTTGTAATGTATGTCGTCCCCACGGACTAAAGCCCTCCGGTTTATATAGACACCGGAGAGGGCTAGGGTTACACGTAGTCGGTTACAATGGTAGGAGATCTACATATCCGTACGCCAAGCTTGCCTTCCACGCCAAGGAAAGTCCCATCCGGACACGGACGGAGTCTTGATCTTGTATCTTCGTAGTCTTGGAATCCGGCGGATAATGATAGTCCGGCTGTCCGGACACCCCTAGTCCAGACTCCTCAAGAGCCCTGAACCAGGCTTCAATGACGATTAGTCCGGCGCACATAATGTTTGGCATTGCAAGGCGGGTTCCTCCTTGAATAATCCAGAGAAGATCATGAACACCAGGATAGTGTTCGCTCGCAAAATAAATTCCACATTCCACCGTAGAGAATAAAATGTCCACTTAGTTCAACTCGCCGACGATTATGCGGCGTGACATCACACCGCTACCAAGCCACTGCTTGAATCATTTTTACTATACCACCTTAGCACGCTTAGCGGCGGTTTCTTGGCACGCCTTGTCAAAGCAGAGATCGAGTTCCCTTATTCCGGTATTCTCATCAATACGGACGGGTAACCCAACCGCGCCATTGATGGTGGCACTTGGGAGATAAGCGAGTTTTACCAGGCGGTGGGGACGATAGTTTTCGTCGCCTATATATAAGGGATAAGGATTCACCTTATCACCCACGCCTTCTTCCTCCTTTGCTTATCCATCTCCGCGCACTCAAGCTCCAACACCCAAGTTCGCAAGATCTCGCTCGACCTTCTCCGAATATGTTCGGAGTGGAAGGCAAGTGGTTGGCCTCCACCGTTAGAGAGGAGCACATCACCAAGCTGCGCGGCGCCGGATATCTCTCCGGCGACATCGCGCATCGGCTGCCCGACGAGGGGCAGCTCGTCCCCACCCCTGGGCCTCACGAGAGGGTCGTCTTCCTTCCCCACTTCCTCCGCGGACTGGGCTTTCCGCTCCATCCATTCGTCCGGGGGCTCAAGTTCTATTACGGCCTGGATTTCCACGATCTGGCGCTGATGGATTCATGTACCTAGGGTAGGGTCATAGGCCTGACCTAAACATCCTACCCAAGGACACCCTTAGAAGAGATCACCTTCCATCGACCAACGAGGAACCTACTCGACTGACTAGAAGGACTCGACCATGGAGACTCACTCGACCATGAAGATACACTCGACCACCAGAAGGTTAGAAGACACTCCGCAACGCAACGGCCTGTAATTGAATAGACTTAATGATAGTTAAGGCACTTTATGAGGGGCGTTACCAGTAACGCCCTAGGCTTAATGTACTTTAACCCCTCCATTATGTGGGCTGGCTGGGGTCCTGGCGCACTCTATATAAGCCACCCCCCTCCACAGGTAGAGGGGTTCGCACTCTTGTAACACCAATACGCATAATCCACTCGACCGCCTCAGGGCTCCGAGACGTAGGGCTTTTACTTCCTCCGAGAAGGGCCTGAACTCGTACATCGCTTGTGTTTACAACCTCTCCATAGCTAGGACCTTGCCTCTCCATACCTACCCCCTACTCTAGTGTCAGACTTAGAACCACGACAGTTGGCGCCCACCGTGGGGCAGGTGTTTTAGCGATTTGTGGAGAAGTTGCGGTACTTCCGAGTACTTTCATCATGATGACTGCTGGAGTTTTGGTCGAGGGGCGCGAGATCCGTCTCGGTGCTCTCACCTTTGTCACCGACGACTCCGCATGGCTCCAGGAGGCTCCACTCGACATCGAGGCGCTCCCCGTCCGCGGTGCGACGCATTTCCGCGCATGTGTCCGCGGCGTTCTGCTGCGGCAACCGTCGACCCCATATCGGTCGACTCCTTTATCGGCCGCCCGCTCGGTCTCCCACCAGCGTAAGCGCTCTGGTCGGTCGAGACTCCAGCGGTGGGTGAAGCACGCGGTGGCTCGCCAGACAGCCATCGCCCAGGTCGCGGCAATCGAGCCCGACGAATCTCTCTACGGCCTGTTCGATCTGTCGACTGGCTCCATAGAGACTGCATCCGAATGCGATAGCAGTGACCCAGCGGCGGAAATTCTCATGGTCGACGGCCCCCGCAGTCCTCCCGGCTTCGCCCATGGGGGCGGAGCGGGCGGTGGAGGTGACCCCGCACAAGACCACGAAGAGTACCAGCCCGAGACACTCGACTCTCTGCAGAGAGAAGAGCTACGCCGCAGGAACATGGATGCTCTGCATACTCCCATCGCGGGAGAAACCCCCGAGACCCGCGCCTTGGAGGAAGCACGTTTGGCCAATGTGGCTGAACGCGCTCGTCTGGAGAACCTTCAGCGAGCACTCGACGAGCGCCCGCGGCAACGAGTTCCCGAAGCCAGTCGACGTCGACTCTTCCCGCCGACTCAGGTATACCACACGCCAATTCAGAATTTAGCAGCTGCAACCCGTATAGCAGAGTCCATCCAGCCTTCACAATGGAAGTGGGAGAGGCTTGATGATCGATCGGGATTTACTCCGAGCAGCAGGAGATCGAACTCAGCCGTGTCGCGATCGCGCAATGAATTCACAATCGATCCGTCGCTATGAATACCGCTCATCGGCTCACAGCCCCAGATCGCCTCCCGGCGGGAAGGGCGCGACAACCGCGAGATCAGTATGGAGACCGATTCGACCGAGACGACAGCGCCGAGTGCCCATTTCCTCCGAGGAAGGGTCTTACGCCTCGGCGCAGGATGACAGACGCGGTTCAAGACGGGCGAAGAGCTCCAGTCGACCCCAGAGAACCAGGTTTCGACGCGCGATCCATTATCGTGCAAGGCTTGGTCGACCGGAACAGAGCCCATCGAGGTGGACCCGAGAGAGATGCACCCACGAGCAGTCGAGTGCACGTTTCTGGTCCAGAGTGTTTAACAGGGCTATCAGAGCTGCAGTGATCCCCCCAATTTCAGGTTGGCAACAGGAGTCAGCAAATTCACTGGGGAGTCCAAGCCTGAAACTTGGCTTGAAGATTACCGAGTGGCTGTTCAGATTGGTGGTGGGAACGACAAGGTGGCCATGAAGCATTTGCCCCTCATGTTGGAAGGTTTTGCTGTGGCATGGCTGAATCGATTACCTCCTAGCAAGATATACACTTGGGAAGATTTGTCCCAGTGTTCGTCAGACTTTGAAGGAACTTGCAAGCGACCGGCTGGTTTGACAGAGCTGCAAGTCCGTGTGTGAAGACCAATGAAACTCTCCGAGAGTACATTCAGAGGTGGATTACTATGCACCATACTGTGGAAAATGTGTCCGATCATCAGCGGTTGCGCCTTCAAAGATGGCGCCAAGAACAGGAATTGAGTCTCAAGTTTGGTCGAACCGAGACATGACCTTGAGTCGAATGATGGAGATTGTTACTGGCACGCCTAACGGCGAGGAAGAGGACCGACTCCGAAGCGGCACATACAAGCCAAGTCAGTTGGAGAAGGGAAATTCCAGTCGGAAACAGAAGCGGAAAGCCGAGCCAGCAGCTCCTGGAGAGGCCCTGGCCGTGACTCAGGGGAAGTTCAAGGGGAAGCCAAAAGGATCCTGGAATCCTAAGAAAGTAAAGGATAAAGAAGGAAATGACGTGATGGATATGCCCTGCCATATTCACACAAAGAAAGATGAAGAGGGCAACATCATTTACCCAAAGCACACCACTCGCCAGTGTCGACTCCTGATCCAGCAGTTTCAGGGAAAACAGTCTAAGGACAAGGAGAAGGAGCCAGACAAGGCCGGAGACAAAGAGGAGAGTGAGGAAGAATATCCGCATGTCAACTCCACTCTGATGATCTTCGCAGATGTGGAAAGCAAGAGTCGACTGAAAGTCATTAACCGTGAGGTAAACATGGTTGCCCCAGTAAAACCAAGTTATGTGAAATGGTCCCAAACACCCATCACATTCGACCAATCTGATCATCCGACTCATATTGCCACCCCTGGGAGGCAAGCTTTGGTGGTCGATCCAATTGTCGAAGGCACTCGACTGACGAAAGTGCTGATGGATGGAGGTAGTGGGCTGAATTTGTTATATGCAGACACATTGAAAGGAATGGGCATCCCGATGTCCCGACTAAGCACCAGCAACATGAGTTTCCACGGAGTCATACTAGGGAAGAAGGCCAACTCACTCGGCCAAATAGCTCTAGACGTGGTTTTTGGTGATTCCAAGCATTTTCGCAAGGAAAAGTTGACCTTTGAGGTTGTGGATTTTCAGAGTGCGTACCACGCCATTTTGAGGAGGCAGCCTACGCACGATTCATGACTCGACCATGTTACGTGTACCTCAAACTGAAAATGCCAGTCCCAAGGAGTGATCACTTTGCCACCGCGATCGGAAAAAGGTAGAAGAATGCTTTAAGAAGGGCTCAAGATTGCCGACTCCCAAGTGACAGCGGTCGAATTCAAGAATACAAGCAAAACGCAGATCCGAAGTTATTTGTTGCGATCTAAGAAGCCCGCCACAGAATCTGATTTGACCGTCTCGGTGAGACGAAGCAGTTCACATTCACCCGACCGACCCCAATGCAGCCCCGACCCACATCTCCATGACACTCGACCCGAAATAGGAAGAAGCGCTCATCCAGTTCCACCGTGAGAACTGGGACATTTTTGCATGGAAGCCACCGACATGCCGTGTTGTGGGACTGGCTGAGCATCACCTCAGAGTCGACAAGTTAGCAAAACCAGTCAAAGAACATCTTCGGCGGTCCGCCATCCAGAAGAGAAAGGCTATTGGTGAAGAAGTGGCTCGACTGTTGGCGGCAGGATTTATCCGAGAGATATACCACTCCGAGTGGCTCGCTAACGTCGCCATGGTTCCCAAGAAGGACAAGTCGCCCGCATGTGCATTGACTTTAAGCACATCAATCGGGCCTGCCGAAGGATCATTTTCTCTCTCCTCGCATAGATCAAATTGTTGACTCGACCGCTGGATGTGAGAGATTGTCTTTTCTAGACGCATATTCCGGTATCATCGATCCGTCAGATGGACCCGACGAAATAAAACAGCTTTCATCACTCCATTCGAGTGCTTCGCTATATCACCATGCCATTCGGTCTCAAGAATGCGGAGCCACATTTATGCGAATGATTCGAAGTGTCTTCTCACCAAATCAGTCGGAATGTGGAAGCGATATGGATGATATCGTCGTCAAGTCGCAAAGGGTTCCGACCTGCTTGCCGACCTCGCCAAACATTTGCCAACCTCGGAAGGTACGATATCAAGCTCAATCCGTCAAAGTGCACATTCGGAGTTCCTCGTGGAAAATTACTCGGTTTTCTCGTTTCCGAATGAGGGATCGATGCTAATCCAGAGAAGATTGGCACTATTCTCCGAGTGAAACGCCCTGTGCGAGTGCACGACGCCCGAAGCTTCTTGGATGCTTGGCCGTGTTAAGTCGATTCATCTCACGACTCGGTGAAAAGGCATTGCCTCTTTACCGATCGATGAAGAAGGCCGACAAGTTCGAGTGGACTCGAAGCTGATGCAGCGCTTGCCGAGCTAAAAGCTCGCTCTCCACTCCAGCGGTGCTTGCTGCTCCAATCAGCAAAGAGCCTCTGTTGCTCTATATCGCAGCCACAGGACAAGTCGCCGATAAAGGCTTACGGTCGAGCGGGAAGAGGAAGGAAAAGCCTTCAAAGTTCAATGCCCGGTGTATTATTTGTCTGAAGTCTTGACTCCATCCAAGCAGCGATATCCGCATTATCAGAAGCTTGTGTATGGAATATACATGACCACGAAGAAGGTTGCTCATTATTTCTCTGATCATTCTATCACAGTCGTCAGCGATGCTCCTCTATCAGAGATTCTGCACAACAGAGACGCAACCGGTCGAGTGGCAAAATGGGCGATTGAACTTCTTCCCCTTGATATCAAATTTGAGGCAAAGAAAGCCATTAAGTCCCACGCAATAGCGGATTTCCTTGCCGAGTGGATTGAACAACAGCAGCCGACTGAAGTTCACTCGGAGCATTGGACCATGTTCTTGACGGCTCTAAAATGCTGAATGGTTCGGTCTTCGGGTTGTTCTGGTTTCCCCGGAGGAGATAAGCTTAGGTATGTGCTCCAGATTCACTTTGATTCCTCCAACAATGAGGCAGAGTATGAGGCCCTTTTATATGGATTGTGCATGGCCATCTCACTCGGCGTCCGTCGCCTGATGGTCTATGGCGACTCAGATTTAGTGGTCAACCAGGTGATGAAGGAGTGGGACGTGAGAAGCCCAGCCATGACTGGATACTGCAATGCAGTGAGGAAGCTGGAAAAGAAGTTGGTTGGAGCTCCATCACATGCCCCGACTGAAAAATCAAGCAGCAGATGATCTGGCGAAGATAGGTTCCAAAAGAGAAGCCATCCCAAGTGGTGTGTTTTTGGAGCATATACACACTCCGTCAGTTAAAGAAGATCCCTTCACAGAGGAAGCTCCACAGCCCAAGAGTGCCACAGACCCGACTGAGGTTGAGGTCCTAGCAGTGGTCGACTTGGTCATGGAAGTTTTAGTGATCACTCCCGCCTGGACAATTCCCTACATCGCATATATCCTGAGAAAAGAGCTCCTAGAAGATGAGGAAGAGGCTCGGCAGATCGTCCGTCGATCCAAAGCCTTTACCGTTATCAATGGACAGCTGTATAGAGAAAGCCCGACTGGAGTTGGTCAAAAATGCATAACGCCAGAAGAAGGTCGAGTCATACTCAATGACATCCACTCGGGGACCTGTGGTCACCATGCGTCCTCTCGGACCATTGTAGCCAAAGCATACCGAGCCGGATTTTACTGGCCAAGGGCGAATGAGATGGCGAAAGAAATAGTGGACAAGTGCGAAGGATGTCAGTTCTATTCCAATATGTCACACAAGCTCGTCGACTCCAAGACCATTCCACTCGTCGGCCTTTCGCAGTATGGGGGTTGGACATGGTCGGTCCCTTGCAAACAGGTCGGAGCGGTTTCACGCATGTGCTGGTAGCAGTCGACAAGTTCGCCAAGTGGATTGAAGCTAAACCAATCAAGAGTCTTGACGCCGCTACTGCTGTTTCCTTCATCAGGGAGCTGACGTTCAGATATGGGGTCCCGCACAGCATCATCACGGATAATGGGTCGAATTTTGACTCGGAAGAATTCAAAGATTTCGCTACGCCAAGGCACGCGAGTCGACTACGCTTGATCGCCCATCCACATCGAATGGACAGCGAGTACAGGCCAATGGCTTAATCCTCAAGGGTTTGAAGCCCCGACTGATGCGAGATCTCAAGCATGCGGCTGGAGCATGGGTCGACGAACTCCCTTCAGTGCTTTGGGGTTTGCGGACCACGCCTAATCGGTCGACCGGAAGAACTCCATTCTTCTTGGTCTATGGAGCTGAAGCAGTCCTGCCGAGTGATCTTCTTCACAACGCTCCCGAATTGAACTTTACAACGGGCGTGTGAGCAAGCACGTCAGACGCAATGACCTTCTAGAGGAGGAAAGGGAGATGGCTCGATCCGCCGACCATCTACCAGCAAGACTTGCGTTGTTTTACGCCGTAAACGTGAGAGGTCGAGCTTTCCAGGAAGGAGATCTAGTTCTCAGAGTAGATCAGCAAAAACAGCATAAACTCGCTCCTTCTTGGGAAGGACCCTTCATCGTCACCAAGGTTCTCCACAACGGGCTTATCGCCTCTACAACGTCGAACACAATATCAAGAGCCCCGAGCTTGAATGCAGATCTGCTCCGCCCGCTTTTACACTTAAAGTTTTTCACCGGATGAGTTGTAATAAAATAACTTCAGAGTTCATGGATTTCAAATAATAGTGTCATAGTTCCTTCATCATTTTTGTCACTTTTATTTTTGTCCAAGAAAATTTTCCCCAGTGGGTGGCTTAGCCGCGAATCCGCTTTCGCCTAAGTTTGTACAAATCCTACCGAGTGGTAAGCCAGACTTCCACTCGGGGGCTTAGCCGCGAATCCGTTTCGCCTAAGTTATAAAAATCCTACCGAGTGGTAAGCCAGACTCCCACTCGGGGGCTTAGCTGCAGCCCAGTGCTCGCCTAAGTAACTAAAAATCCCACCGAGTGGTAAGCCGACTTCCACTCGGGGCTTAGCTGCAGCCAGTGCTCGCCTAAGTAACTAAAAATCCTACCGAGTGGTAAGCCGACTTCCACTCGGGGCTTAGCTGCAGCCAGTGCTCGCCTAAGGTATAAAAAATCCCACCGAGTGAAGAGCAAACCTCTCACTGGGGCTTAGCTGCAGCCCAGTGCTCGCCTAAGGTATAAAAAATCCCACCGAGTGAAGAGCAAACCTCTCACTCGGGGGCTTAGCTGCAGCCCAGTGCTCGCCTAAGGTATAAAAAATCCTACCGAGTGAAGAGCAAACCTCTCACTCGGGGGCTTAGCTGCAGCCCAGTGCTCGCCTAAGGTATAAAAAATCCTACCGAGTGAAGAGCAAACCTCTCACTCGGGGGCTTAGCTGCAGCCCAGTGCTCGCCTAAAGTATAAAAAATCCTACCGAGTGAAGAGCAAACCTCCCACTCGGAGGCTTAGCTGCAGCCCAGTGCTCGCCTAAGGTATATAAAATCCTACCGAGTGAAGAGCAAACCTCTCACTTGGAGGCTTAGCTGCAGCCCAGTGCTCGCCTAAGGAATAAGACGACTGCAGTGGGCATCTTGTTGTGAACCTGCAAAGGGCAATTCGAGCCAAAAACAATCATATCCAAACATCAAATCCAACTTTAGGTCGATACCTAAAGGAACCGAGAGTGCTCAGGTACTAAGACTGTTAAGGTTTATCGGTTACAATTCCACTCGGCATACCGAGGCAAATTTAAATTGTCGGACTTAAAGGAAGTTTTTTACCCCTCCTGTGGAGGGTCGGAAGAGCAACGAACTCATCGAGGTCGATCCCGTCTGCGATCCGGTAGCAGCAGCGATGAAAGTTTCCATGAAGGACTGAAGTCGTGTTTCTTGGTGTTGGCCACTCGAGAGCCGCCACTTTCTTCTCGCGATCCTTGCAAGTGGACTCGGGCAGCGCAGGCGACATCTGCGCCACACCGAGCTGAGGACTTCTTCCACTCCTGCACTCGGTCGGGACGGCGTTGATCGAGCCATCGGCCGACTCGAGGTCATTTTGGAGTGTCGCCTCGGGCCAGAGCGTCGAGTCGATGCGGGACGTAG
Organism: Aegilops speltoides; assembly: GCA_021437245.1. Taxonomy (NCBI): domain Eukaryota; kingdom Viridiplantae; phylum Streptophyta; class Magnoliopsida; order Poales; family Poaceae; genus Aegilops; species Aegilops speltoides. Next base: position 66,699 of record JAHHZJ010003680.1, read on the forward strand.
CAACCTTCAGCCTTGCGAGGTAGTCCACGACGGCTGCAACACGGGACTCCAGTCGGAAGACATTCATGGCAACTTCATCATTCACCGGAGAATTGATGAGGTCAAGGTTCTGCCCAACGGGCTGGTTTCTTCTTCAAAGTTTCGACAGAATTCTGCAAAGACAAAACTCCGAGTCAAGATAATGGTCGAATGTGAGTATCACAGTTGGAAATGTTGGTCGAGTGTAAAAGATTACCTTCGAGCATAAGGAACAATTTCTTAGCAAGACCACCTGGAAGCCTTCGTGTCATTCTTCTTCCCTACCAACTGGTTGATCTTCTCGGTCGAGTGGTCTTGTCGGTTTTCGATCGGTCGACATCCTTGGTGGCAATTGCCGAGCAGCTTTCAGATTGGTATTTTCCTGTTCAAGCTTGGTGACTGAAACTAACTTCGTCGGCAAGCTTGGTCTTCTCGAGATAGCTCAAGATCCTTCTTCTCTGGGCCTCCTTCACCTTGCACGCAAATTACAGCAAAGTCAGATTTTGAAACAAATGGAGGAAAAAAGAGTCGCCGAGGTCTCACCAACATACCTTTGGTCTTCTCCTTCGCTTCGTTAGATTCTCCTGCACTAGCTTCAAATCCAGCTCGAGCTAAATGTGCTTCGCTCCATTCAGTATATACCGCGAGATCACAGGATTTCTACGAAGAACCAATCGACAAAATGTCAAGGATGATTCACTTCCGAGTGAATAGGAAAAATCATACGTTTTAAGACCACGATCGAATGCAAGCATTCGACCGTAGTCTCGAGGATTACACCCGGTGGGTGCACTCAGCGTGCCCCACCGGTCCTATTCACATGAGTCGACGATCGACCAAAAAAAAACTTCTTGATCGTAATCAATCGTGATCGACCACCATTACGCCTTGGACTACACCCAAAGGTGCACTCAGTGTGCCCCACTGGTTTCGTAAACCCATTCGCCCTAGTCGAATGATGATCAATTTACTTATAAAGCCTAAGGCCATCGCCAACAATGACCTTAGCCTTGGGGATTACACCAGCGGGTGCACTCAGCGTGCCTTCGCTAACACGGAGTTTTTATCGACACACCCGGTGGGTGGTTGTTATGGATTTCAGAAAGAAAAAGTTTTGATAGCATATCCTAATGTAAGCAGCGGTGGTCGATCGACCAACATTGCTTTGAAGAGCGGAGCTGGCGTCATAAGCTGCTTGGCTTGCATCCCGGATGATCTTCACCTGCTCCATCATGATCCCTGCTTGGCGTATCGCCTCCTTAGCAGCGCTAGCTTGGTCCTCCGGGACGTGGTGCGTGGTGAAGAGCGAAGGTTGCCCAGCACTCGACGAAGTGGGACAAGCACTCGTCAACGGCACCGCGAAAGACACGGTGTGTCGAGTGGTGTTCTCCCCCTCCGTGGCAACAGTCTCGGGCACCGTCACATCTTGGGCTGCTTTGCCAGTGGACGCCTTCCTGCTCCTCCTATGCCTCAGTGGTTCTTCGTCCTCATCATCATCATCATCAGGAAGGGTGATAACGTCATTGGATGGAGCTTCAGAGAAGAATCAAAGTTAGAAACCATGAGTAAGTCGACTAAGGACAGAATTAAGGGTATAGTACCAGGATTTGAAGTTGCCGCGTCCTCCATCTCATGGTCCTCAGCCTTGCCTGAGGTTTCAGAAGTTGCAGCACTGAAGTTCCAAAGATTCAGTCGATTAAGTCAAGTATCAACTAGAGATAAAGCTTGTACAAAACAGGAAGACTTAAGTGATATGTTTACCCTGATATGGTGGGCATGGACACCTTCATTTTCGGCAGGGGCTTGGTTGGCCTCGACGGAGCTACCTTCGACTGCTTCGGCGCCTTCTCAGTCGGCACCGGAGAAGTGGTCCGAGGCGTTTGGTCGATCAGGCGAGGCGATCGCAGAACTCCCCTTACAGCGCTCAATCGCAGGGTCATGAACGAAGTTTGACCGCCTTTCCGAGCGGTGGTGCAACCTCCTCCTCCTCCTCTACTTCGTCCTCATCATCGCCGCTGCCGTCATCGCTATCTTTAGCAGCGCCTGAATCCCACTCATCCTCGCTCTCACCCCACCGGCTTCTCCTCTTCGCCGGAGCTGGCGAGCGTTGGGCATTGAGTACAACTCGTAAGGGCCTCGAAGACGCCAAGACGTAATTCAATCGACCAAATTGCGTAACATACGAAACAAATTCAACAGACATACAATGGAAAGCAGGGCAAATGTACCTTATCCGAACGCTGTGATGGTCGAGTGGAGAAATCCTCCCGATCCACGAGGATTATCCTTGTTCCCGTGATTGCGCCATCCACCTTTCCACTATGGCGCTGCCGACCGCTTCCGAGTGGACTCGAGTCTCGCCTTGGTTCCGCAGTACAACCACATGCAAGTGGCTCGGAACTCAAGAGGCTGGATTCGCCAAGGAAAACCTCGGAAGGTCCATGCCAGCCACGCCGTCCCCAACCAACCGCACCACGCGATCCATCAACATCTTCACATCAGCTCTCTCTCTGGAACCACCTTCAGAGAGGAGGGTTTGTTCACTCGACTCATGGTGAATGTAGGAAGTCCACTGATCGTCTCAAGCGTCTACTCATTCTCGCAGAGAACCAGTCGACCGCCAGCCCTCGACCGACTCGGAAAAGACATAGCTGGAAGGTGCTCTTATTCCTCACTTGGATTCCTAGGCCCCACACATCCGGACCACTTGGGTTTTCTCATCGCTGGACTCGCTTTTCTTCACTGATCCGAGAACGACATGTGAAGATGTGTTGAACAAGCCCCAAAGGTGTTGACAGCCTGTGAAGTTCTCGCACATGGATACAAATGCAGCAAGATACGCGATGGAGTTTGGAGTAAAGTGGTGGAGCTGGGCTCCAAAGAAGTTCAAAAAACCGCGGAAGAAAACGCTCGGTGGCAGGGAAAATCCTCGATCGACATGAGTGGCCAGGAGCACACACTCACCCTCCTCCGGCTGAGGTTGCCACTCTTTACCAGGAAGTCTTGCGGCGCCATGGGGGATCAGCCCGTTGTCGGCCATATCGAGGAGATCCTTCTCCTCGATGGTCGATCGATCCGATCTCCTCGACCCAGCCTTCGGCAGCGGGATCTCGACGAAGACCCGCTGCGGCTGGTGGATCTCCCTTCGCTTTCTCCGCCGACGCCTTTCTCCGCCGCCGCTTTTCTTTGCGCTCCCAGATCGCCATCTTCTCCTTGCCCATGGCCGCCGTGAAATGCGTAAGGAGAGCGCTATGGAGGCGACAGCAGATTGCGTTAGGGAGACGAGGAGAGCAGAGGAGAAAGAATGGAGTACTGCATGAAACCCTCACAAGTCGATGAGTAACATCCCTTCGAGTGGATGATGTGGACCCGTCAATCCAATCATATCCCAAACAGTTTCATTGACACGATACGTGGAGGAAAAAGCGGCGCTGAGATCGAGGCGCCCATGTCCTGTCCCGTCCGAAGGCCAAGGGTCCGCTCCGGCCAGACGCTTCCCCAAATTTTGTATTCGCGGAATCCGCGAGCGCAGGTCGGTCTCATCAAGTGCGAGATTTCCGCGATCCGTCGCCAGAACCGCAAAGTATAAAAGATCACTCGACGAAAGAACAAGAATGGATCGAGTCGATCAAGAAAAGTTGCTCGTTATAAACAAAGAAGATCTTGGTCAAGAGCGACGATAACCAAGATGCCAAAGTTCAATCGGAAACAGCATCAACTCCTTCCTCATTCAAGCCTCGACCCATTCGGGGGCTAATGATGGATTCATGTACCTAGGGTAGGGTCATAGGCCTGACCTAAACGTCCTACCCAAGGACACCTTTAGAAGAGGTCACCTTCCAGTCGACCAACGAGGAACCTACTCGACTGACTAGAAGGACTCACCATGGAGACTCACTCGACCATGAAGATACACTCGACCACCAGAAGGTCAGAAGACACTCCAACGCAACGGCCTGTAATTGAATAGACTTAATGATAGTTAAGGCACTTTATGAGGGCGTTACAAGAACGCCCTAGGCTTAATGTACTTTAACCCTCCATTATGTGGGCTGGCTGGGGTCCCCCAAGACTCTATATAAGCCACCCCTCCAGGTAGAGGGGTTCGCACTCTGTAACACCAATACGCATAATCCACTCGACCGCCTCAGGCTCCGAGACGAGGGCTTTACTTCCTCCGAGAAGGGCCCGAACTCAGACATCGCTTGTGTTTACAACCTCTCCATAGCTAGGACCTTGCCTCTCCATACCTACCCCCTACTTCATCGTCGACTTAGAACCACGACAGCGCCAACTTCATCCTCAACATCTCAGCGCTCATCGTCAGGTGCGAGGCCTTCCTCCGCATCCGCTCCACTTCGCTCAGTGGCTCAAGACCTTCAACGCTGTCAAGGTTGTGAAGGGCGCAAGCGGAATGCGGAGGCGCCATGTTGGGTAAATTACCCAACGCCCTTGGCACGAAGGGGTTTTTGTGGACTCCGTCAAGGGGTGGCAATCGGGTGGTTCTACATCACCGAGCCGCGCAAGCCTACATGGGCGGCGGCCTCGAAGTTTAGATCTGGCGCCCCCACGCAGCTCACCTCCCGGAAAGAGAAGGGCTTGCTGTGGGGGCGATCCGCGAGGTGGATCGACTCGAGCCCGCATCCAAGCTGGTGAGCAATAAGCTCAGCTCGCCGACGTGGTCCAAGTCATGCTCATTCGCCGGATTCTCCCATGCCAAGAACGGGCATTCAATCTGTGGAGTTCAATCCGAACAGCACCAGCGCCGAGCGGGCTCTTCGACACGACATCTGAAGGCGCTGGAGGGTGCTGCTCAAAGGCGCCAAGCCCCGATCCACAACGGAAGATCACGGATTCAGCTCGCACATCCAACCGAGGAGGTAAGTGATTCAACCCCATTACGGGACACTTTGTAGTAATCGAATTGATTATAAGAGGGTTTCATTCTTCCCTTTCCTTTGACAGAATGGATGGAGAAGGCCAGCAGCTTATCACCTGGCTCCCATGCCGAAGACCCAATGGACGCCTGCTTAGCGGGGTTGCTGGTTCCGCACCGCACGTGGTGCCGGAGAAGAAGGCCAAGAAGGTGGGCGGGGACTCAAAGAGTTCCGCAATCAGTGTCTCGACGACACGCAGACTCTCTCCCCAAGACGAGGAGGAGGAGGAGTACTCTCTCGGAGGGGAGAGAAGAAGAGGAAGGCTTCCCCAATAGGGGAGGCCAAGGGTCCAAAAGGGGGAGAACTATCCCTCGATAGTTTCGCCAACACCAGCGTTGGCGAGGATGAGTGGCCTCAAGGGCCAAAGCGTCCGCGAGATCGTAAGTATCCGGATCCTTGATATGCAATATATTTTAAGTCATGTAGTGTCCTTCTAACGCGCTCGTCCGTGAAGTCCGCCGATGACGATCTCCCGACTCATCGAGCGGGTCGTTAGCCTCGCCGGATGTGAATTCACTCCGACCGCCTTACCCAACGCTACCGACGAGGACGCCGAGGTGGGATCCCGAGAGGGACCCATCGAGGAGGCTCGGAGGCGCCATCGCAGCCTCCGGACTTTGCGCCGGACTCTACATCGAAACCCGCAGTGGTTCCAGAGTCCGCAAGCGCCCTTCAAAGAAGGGCAAGATCGTGACACCGCAGCCTCCGGCCCAACCGAGGCGCCGGATAACTTGTTGGAGGCGCTTAAAGGCGCTTCCATCGAGGAAGAACACCGCACTATCATGGTGGCGGTGATTCAAAAGGTTCAGCCGCCAAAAGTGGGCTGACTGAAGCTCGCAGCAGCCTTTTTAACAGGCTTTGAGGTAAGAAGTTAAAATTATGTAATGTAATACCGCATAGACAAGAGTTTCGATGCTCGGCCCGTGTTCGGAAAGAAAAGCCGGACTGAGGATCTAACAAGATATGCGCAGGGTTGCTAAAAATATGTCAATATGGGTTTGCAGGCTGCGCTGTTGGCCTCTGCCGCATTAGCGGCGGAGGTCGATGTGCTGAAGCAGGATCTCGAGCGAGAGCTCGGCCATGCGAAGAAGCAGCTCGAGGACAAAGAAGGTGAGTAACACCACTTTGAATAGGTACCTTACAGAAAAGGATTTTGGTTGCAATAACATTAACAAGGATAATATGTGCATTGCAGGGGCCACTAACGAGGTGGCGGCCCTGAAGGATGCTGTGTCTGCGGCCGAACACAGTGCGGCCGCGGAACGGGCAGAGCGAGAAAAGCAGGAGGCACGGGTGGCGGAAGTTCGGCAAGAGCTCCAGGCTCTCATGGAAAAGCATGAGAGTTTGGAGCGTGACTCCAAGACTCGAGAGTCCGAGCTTGCCTCGCCTCGAAAGTGCCAAGTCCGCCAAGGCCGAGGCCCATAAGGCCCTTCAGAGGTTGAAGATATAAAGAAAATAGCGGCGGTAAGGCATTTTTCATGCAAAGCAAGCATGTTAATGTAAAATACCGACACTTACCCGCATTCGAGCTCTCCGTAGGCGTTTGCAGATCTGCCGCGTAGTGCGTCCGATGCCGCTGCATTCTATCGTGGCGAGGAGGGGAGCTCGACGGAAAATTCTTCTGGTCTCAAGATGCCGAGGCCGACACCCGTGCCCCAAGCGACCAGTGAAGCAGCTGGTCGAACTCCACAAGGTAGTGAAGAGGCCATGAAGGGCCTTATAGTCCGGTTGTGGCTCGACAGCCATGCCTGGAGCTACTTTGGCCTCAGGCGGCAGCTGGTGGATGCATGCCCGGGTGGATGTCATCAAGCGCCCGCCAGATTGAAGGCGCCGCGGGCCCTCGCCCGCATTAAAGGTGCAATGGGGCAGGTTGGATGCGAGAAGCTTCTCACGGACCCACCGCCCGGGCAAGGAATATCGCACGCCAAATGTATTATAAAACTGTCTCAAGGGAGCCCGCAATATTGCGGATGAGTGCCCCGTAAATGTAATCTTTGAGAGAATTTGCTATGTATTATCCTGCGCGCTGAAACTTTGTTTATGTGCGCGTTAAATAACGCTTGTTTAATTTAAAATATTACCTTCATGCGGCCGTTTATAAAATCGAGAGATGGCAAGTCGTTGGCTTCACCCCCAAGCCACGAGTCTTTGGGGTGTTCGATAAACTTGAGCACTCTTGTTCCCATTGTTGGCTCCATCGAGGAGGCGCCAACACAACGAACAAGGCAACCGGACTTATAATGCTTGAACACTCTCACTTAGCCATAGAATTCTATAATTTTAAATTTGGTGAAGCCCCTAGTATTCGAAGACCGAATCGGGCGCTATCCACGCCTTTCGCTTGACATTGTCCGAATCGTCAAGCGGCGTGAGTCTTTATGACCCGAAAACCTCTCGAACAGCGACCAGTCTCTCGCCTTATCATACCAGCCGTTTTAGCTTTCTCCATCGAGGCGCCGCCTGCTCAACCGGGCACAATCGCAGATTGTTCTCCAAGTGCCACCTTAGCCGATGTAACGGAACGTAAGGCACCAAAACGTGGGAGCCGGGCAAACCCAACTATTGACCCAAGACATGATTCGGAGCCGATTCATATAATGCTATAAGTTCGGGGTGCCGCACTTGTGAAAGTGTTCGGACTTATCACACCACAGAGTGGGGAACATAAGCCCCCGGTGTATTAGGACGTATCAAAATATACGGGCGCAAGATGTCATATAATGAGCATATATATATAAGGTAATGCAATTGCGATCAAAAAGGTGCTGCATTATTTATGAAAGAAAGTCTGCTAGTAGAGCGGACTGATACAAATAGTGCGGTAAGCAAGGGATTTGGACTAAGTAAACATGTCCCCCTCCAGGGATGAGCTGCGGACTTGGTGTATATAATCGAATTTAATGCTCGTAATTGAGACCACCTGAGTGTTCGTCGCAGCCTTCTTTAGTCCCTGACTGTTGCATCGTGAGTTCGGCAGGTTCGCCGCCGGACAGGGCTTCTGGTTAATAGAGTCCTGTGTACATAAAAGAAGAAAAATAAAATATATAAAAAAGGGGGGCACACTTGCGAGCCCCCGGTGTGGTCGAACCGCACTCTGGGTCCGTTGCGATCGTGCCCCCTCCCCTGTGCCCATGGTATCTCCAAAGCGTAATGATGTACGCGGAGTGTTATTATTGCGATCATGTGCGGGCGAGGGTTGGGGCCGCATTGCTACGCATGCTCTGATCGCGCCAGGTGGTCTTGGTTGGTATTGCTTCGGGCGCGTTTTGCTGCTGCGAGAGCCGCTGTATGCTCCTCCGCTCGGAGGAGCGTTCCAGTATTCCCATTGACCGTGATGACTCCACGAGGTCCCGCATCTTGAGCTTTAGGTATGCATAATGCGGCACGCGCTGAATTTTGCAAACGCGGTTCGCTCGAGCAGGGCGTGATAGCCGCTGAAAACGGGACTATGTCAAGATTAACTCTTCGCCCGAAATTATCCGGGATCCGAAGACCACTTCGGTGTGGTCGAGCTGTATAGTTGGCTTCACTCCTAGTATGACACCTTTAAAGGTTGTCTTTGTAGGTTTAATCCTTGATGGGTCTATGCCCATTTTGCGACCGTATCCCGATAAAGCAGGTTCAGGCTCTTGCCGCCGTCCATCGACTCTCGTGAGTGAAATCCATCGGCGATTGGGTCTAAAACCAATGCGGCGAATCCGCCATGGCGTATGCTGGTCGGATGGTCTCTTCGATCGAAAGTGATCGGACAAGAGGACCATGGATTGAACTTCGGCGCGACTGGCTCCATCGCATAGACGTCCCTTAGTGCACGTTTCCTCTCCCTCTTGGGTATGTGGGTCGCGTATATCATATTCACCGTCCGCACTTGTGGGGGGAAACCCTTCTGTCCTCTATTGTTCGGCGGTCCGGTCTCTTCCTCGTCGTCGCTGTTTAGCCCCTTGTCATTGTTTTCGGCAATTAACTTGCCGGCCTGCTTGAACACCCAGCAATCTCTATTAGTGTGGTTAGCTGGCTTTTCAGAGGTGCCATGTATCTGGCATAAGCGGTCGAGTATTCGGTCCAGATTGGACGGACCCGAGTGGTTCTTTTGAATGGCTTCTTTCACGACCGGGTTTAGAGCCTCGAATCCGGCGTTGATCGTCAGATCCTCCTTATCGCCGCCGTTAACGCGCCGCTTGTTTTGTTTCGGCGTGACCTGCCGTTGTTGTCCTTAGTATCCGGACTGCCAGAATTTTTACGGAGATTGTTGCTGCGGGCTAGCCAGCTGTCCTATCCCGTGCAAAAGTGGGTCATTAGCGATGTGAGGGCTGCCATGGATTTCGCTTTTCCTGCCCCTGTGCGGGCTAGCCATTCGTCCCGGATGTTATGTTTGAAGGCTGCAAGGGCCTTCTGCATCCGGACAATCGGCGATTTGTTTTTTCTTTGTCAAGAACCGTGTCCGTAATTGTCCGGCCGATTCGTCTGCTGCTGAATAATGTGGCTTAGGTCATCGGCGTCTGGTGGTCGCTTTATCGTGCCCTCGAAGTTGTCGAGAAATGCGGCTTCCGTGTCTTCCAAACACCCAATTGACTCTGCAAGGGCAAGCTGTTTAGCCAATGCCGAGCTGGTCCTTTAAGCTTGAGTGGGAGATATTTGATGGCATGGAGATCGTCGCCGGGCCATATGGATGTGGAGAAGATAGTCTTGATCCAAACGCGGGTCTGTTGTGCCATCGTGAAGATTCGATGTTTACGGGTTTAAACCCTTCGGGATCCGATGATCCATTACTTCGTCGATGAAGCATAGCGGGTGTCGGCGCCTCTGATTGAGCAATATCACGACGCAGCTCGAGAGAGCGCTGTTCATTGTGTTCGCCCGGCCGGGTTATTGTATCCGCGCGATGGTATTCGTCATGGGTCGTGGGGCGCCCACGTGATCCGTAGATGGATCTGGATTGCCTTGCTTTGTCCTCCAATATGTCTCACAAGTCCGGCGCGTTCCCTCTTGGCTTCGTACTTTTGGAGCGATGCCGGGGTACGGTCTTGGCTGGGGGCCTGGATGCCTCTCTGTCACGACCACGGGGTGGTCGGTTAGCCATATCGTGCGCTGGTGATGGAGGTATGTATGCTTCCTCCTCTAATCGGGGGAGCAGCTTGCGTCTTGGGTAACTTTTGGAGGGGCGTTCGAGTTTATACTCTTCGGCCGCGAGGACCTCGGTCCATCGATCGGCCAGCAGGTCCTGATCAGCTTGAAGCTGTTGCTGCTTTTTCTTTAGGCTGTTTCTTTGTGGCGATAAGCCTGCGCTTGAAGCGCTCTTGTTCGACGGGATCCTCGAGTGCAGCGAATTCATCATCGCTGAGGCTTGCCGTCTTCGGAGGGAGGCATATAGTTATGATCCTCGACCTCTTAAATCGCCGCCCTCTCGTGAGGGCTTGCTTCGCCCCCCGCACCGAGTCTTGCTGGAGGGATTGTCTTCGCACTCTCGTATTATTATCTCGGTCCGGAATCTCCATTCTTGCTGTGGCGGGATTTAGAGCGCGCCGCGACGTTGGCGTTTGGGCTGCTTCTTTAAAAGTCGCCTCCGCCGCTTCTTCGCTGTCCCGTCTTTTGGGGTGTCCACCATATATATGTCGATGATGAGGTGGTCTTCGGTGCCGTAGGGCGCTGGTTCTCGCTCGCTAAATCTCCGCCCATAGTCCATCGATGTCGTCCGGAGTCGTAGTCTAGCATGTCGGTTAGATCATTGACAAGTGGCTACAAAGTGGGTGGTGGGTGGGCTCTGAATTTCTTCGTCGTCTGCACCCCAACCATCCGGCGTAGTCCGGCCAGACTCTCCGATAACGAGAGATGCTTTAGTGAATTCAGGATATCGCCAAAAGGCGAGTATTGGAAGATGTCCGTGGCGGTGAATTCCATAACCGCGCCCAATCCGGATCGATAGGTAGGCGGCGGGAGGTTGAGTCGGCAAGGAGTCGGCGCCTCGGAATCACGAAGTTTCGCAGGGACAAGATTAGTGTTGGCTCCATCGCCGTGGATGTTGAAGCCCCTGGCGGCGGTATCCACCGCCCTCGATCTGGGCGATCGCTCCGGACTAATGGCTGGAACGGATTGTGTGCGGCCACCAAGGCAGCGTCGGGTGGCGAGCTAGATCATGCCCATCACAATAGTGCGGCACGCTTGGGTATGGCTCGGTTCGTCGAAGATCAAGTCTCCGTGGACGTCGGCCGTGAAGTTTAGGCTTCCGAATCTGACCTGACGGCCAGGGGCGTAGCTTTGATCTGCTCCAGATGGCCAAGCGAATTAGCCCGCAGTGCAAAGCCGCCGAATACGAAGATCTGTCCGGGGAGAAAAATCTCACCTGGACAGCGTTGTTGGTTGAAGATGCCATCAAGCCTATCGGTGACGACACAGAGGAACTCTCAATGAAAGCACCAATGTCGGTGTCAAAACCGACGGATCTCGGGTAGGGGGTCCCGAGCTGTGCGTCTAGGCGGATGGTAACGAGGAGGCGAGGACACGATGTTTTTACCTGAGTTGGGCCCTCTCGATGGAGGTAAAACCTACGTCCTGCTTGATTAATATTGATGATATGGGTAGTACAAGAGTGGATCTACCACGAGATCAAGGAGGCTAAACCCTAGAAGCTAGCCTATGGTATGATTGTTGTAATGTATGTCGCCCCACGGACTAAAGCCCTCCGGTTTATATAGACACCGGAGAGGGCTAGGGTTACAGAGTCGGTTACAATGGTAGGAGATCTACATATCCGTATCGCCAAGCTTGCCTTCCACGCCAAGGAAAGTCCCATCCGGACACGGGACGGAGTCTTCAATCTTGTATCTTCGTAGTCTTGGAGTCCGGTGGATAATGATAGTCCGGCTATCCGGACACCCCCTAGTCCAAGACTCCCTCAGTGATAAAGCCTTATAGTCCGATTGCCTGGTTCATTGCACTGCACACCTCCTACAAAGACCTAAAACTGGAGTAAAGAGTGCCCAGGTTTATCCCGAACACCCCCGTATTTTCTACGTGGGGGCAGAAGTCGATGACTTGCCAACTCTCAGGATTAATATATAAAACGGCCGCACAGGAGGTAAAATTTTCAAATAACAGGCATTATATCATTTAAATGACCTTATTCAACACTACATGGGATAGAATGAATGTATTCAGGGGAATATAATATCCTTGGCACATTGCTCCGCTACAAGGCGGGATCCTTTCAGGACACTATCATAATATAACTTGGGCTTGCCGTGCTCCTTCCCTTCCGGCGGTCCTTCGATCATCAGCTTTTCAGCATCCATCTTCGCCTAGTGCACCTTCGCACGGGCGAAGGCCATTCGCGCACCCTCCATACAGACCGACCGCTTGATGACTTCAAGTCGAGGGCAGGCACTCACAAGCCGCTTCAGGAGCCTGAAGTAGCTGCTGGGAATCGGCTCGGAAGGCCATAGCCGGATAATTAAATCCTTCATGGCTAGTTCGGCCGCAGGCCATAGCCGGATAATTAAATCCTTCATGGCTAGTTCGGCCGCCTTATCCAGTTCGATCAGCTGCTTCAGTTGATGGGAAGTGGGCACTGGATACTCTGGAGCCAGATGCTGCGACTAGAAGAGCTTCTCCGCAGTGCTCCTTTCTTCGGCTCGATAAAATTGTGCGGCATCAGATACGCTGTGTGGCAGCTCCGCAAATACCCCTGGAGAAATCCGAATTCAAATTAGTAACGTGATTTTCTCCCCTCAAATATTTGCTTTGCATAGAAAAAGCCTTACCCGC